>JAGFZM010005386.1:8408-20456 GCA_017657215.1 Limnothrissa miodon | reverse complement strand
CCCCCCCCCCCCCCCACCAACAACCCCCAAAACCCCCTCTCAACTACCCCCGAACTCCCCCTCAACACCCACCTCCCCTGACAACAAACTTTTCTACTGGAAATTGACTGCCTGTGGAAATGACACTATAAGGTTGGCTATCAATCTTGAAGAGAGAGGTAGATCAGCCATTTTCCTGGGAAATATCAAAGTAATGAGAGTATTATTATCAATTCACTAAGATCAATTGTCGGCACCTCCGGCCTATGCATGCTGCTGCCCTAACTTCCCTCCACTGGATTTTAATAAACCCCTTTGATTCTCTCTGGAATTAAACAGTTCTGTTTCGTCAAGTGCCAAAATATACTATGAATAAATTACACTGGGAGAGGAGGCACACAATCATCCAGAGCACAAAGTGTGCCGTGTTTTTAATTTTTCTTTTTCTTTTTTTTTTTTACCACCGAATGTGGTAGTTTAAATGTAGTACAACTGAATGAGAGGTATTCAATATTTGATATGTCCTCGTGTAAGAACAAATGCAACAGACACTCAATGACATCATGTGTTTTTTTTTTTCTCACAATCTCTTTCGCAAACCTGCACCATCTCACTGACGGGTGTTGCATGATTAGTGAAGCTGCACCAAGGCATATTCCATTAGCCGTAGTATATGTGAGCCAGTTGTAACCAGTAGGAACTAGGAAGGCTAAGGCTTAGAGGTCAGTGAGCAGAGAGGTGCCACTTCTGTGGCCACTATCTGTGAGACAACAGCTCTGCCAATCGATGAGGTGATCTCGCCTCACCTTATGTCTGTGGCGAGGAGGTCAACCAATCTCTGCAGTCGGACGTGCTAGAGACGTCTAAGAGGAAACTCTGATGAAAGTGGCCAGCAGCCTCTTGTGTGGATGCCTCTCAGAAAGTGGAGAATCCTGCTCGAGCACTTAACAGCGGTTATATCACTAATTACTATTCTCTATTTTTGACCTTTTTGCCAGGACAGTAGAGAGAGACAGAAAGTGAATGGGAGAGAGAACAGGGATGGGATCTGGAAAGGACCACGGGGCGAGAATCGAACCCGGGTCGCCAGTGTACGGAAAATCTGGAAAATCTGAATCTGGAAAATCCACCTCTGCCACGGAGAGATTGTTTATTCGCCAGACTATAGGTCTTGAAGGAGACAGGTGGAGTGTTTTTCTGAGCGACTCCTCCGATGAATGTAGCCTCATCTTTGAGTCCTCACACATCTTATTGAGCAAAATGGCACAAAATGTCCCTCTCATCCCTTCTCCCTTTTTTCCCGTTCTGCTTTTTGGCCACAGCTGACTGTCATAGAATCTTCCACAGCTGGCAGTGTTGGCTGCGAAGTAAAGCTCAATTGGCCAAGTACAAGATTGCTAGGAGACAGACGAAAATTGCATCACATAGCCAGAGGTCAAAGCAAATTGCATCACTGTGCCAGTGGTCAGTAGAAATTGGGTTATGCAGAAGAGGTTCACTCGAGTATGTAACTCATCAGGTGTCTCTTCTATTCTAACACACTTCAGCACTAACCTGGCAGTCTTGGGTGAGAGGGCATGTGAGGTAGAGTGAACTCATTCGTCTGTTATTACTTTACAATGTTATGGAAAAATGATGCATATATATTTTCATTTGCGAGACTTCAAATTAATGGTTTCAGCCACTTGGAGTGCTTGGATGTGTCATCATGCTATTCATAGCTGTGACATCAAAGCCACTGAACCTGAGGAATAAAAATATCTCCCCTTGTAGTAATCGGAAAAAGAAAATTCTCCTTACCACCTCAAACTGTAGCTCGCTCCAAAACAATAGCTCATAAATCATAGATGCACACTTGCCAGCTTCACAGTGTCAAGCCACTTTGTTATTGACGCCCTGTGGCACAGCTAGCTCCTGTCTTTCCTGCGATCCTGCCGACTTAACCAGCAGCTGTTATGCAGGGGTGTACTGTAAGGACAAGGGGGAGAGAGAGAGAGAGGCAAGCTAATTAGCAGTCGTTAGCAAGCAAGGTCTTCTGATCGCTAGGGACTCTTGACAGGGCCAGGGCATCAGCTCTACACTGCTTACACCCACCTCCCAACACACTCACACACACTTCTTACCTATCTTGCCCCCTCATCAGTGTATCCTCCATGCTGCCCTGAAAATGTTGATCCCCCCCCCCCCCCCCCCCCACACACACACACACACACACACACACACACCAGGCTCCTAGGGACTCTTCTCGAGCAGGGGGAAATCGAGATCTAATTTAAGGCGGGAAGGGGTCAGGAAGCATGGAGGCCCACTGAAGGAATTGATTCATTGACTCCGCAGCGGAAAGCTCAATGCTGTTAGCAACCTCTCTCGGCTACCGAAACAAACGATCGCCTCCTCGCAAGTTGTCCTCGCATTCACTGGAGGGGATATCACTTTGTTTTGTTTTGTTTTTTTGTTGTTGTTTTTTTTGTTTACTTGTTTGTTTTTTGTCCTTGTTTATTGATCGTGAAACTCAAATACCTACAGTATAGAGCCAGTGAAAAAATTTGAACGCGGCATTCAGGATGTCACCGTGCCGAGTCAAGTTTGTTTCAGTAGCCTCACTTTCATATATATATATATATATATATATAAATTGCTTCCTTTCATTTCTCTGTTCTTTAATGTCCAAACCCTTTATCCATTCCTCTGCCCCCAAGCCTGTTATGTAGCAGTCATCTATTATGTTTTATGTCTTTTGTCTAGGCTAAAGTGTGAGGGCTTTGCTGTGGAAAGGCTCTCTCATAGGGCTCAACTTTCTCCTGTTTTTGCCTGCGGCTGGATTCAATGTATGTTCAAGTGTGCTTGTTCATGCAGCGGGCGAGGTGACTGCCAAGCAGGCCCTCTGTCCTTAATCTTGTGAATTACCGAGGGCCTCGTTGATATTCTTCTACTTTCTTTGCACGATTGTTTATTTATTTATCCATCCACTCTATATTTTGCACAGATAAAAGAACAAGTAATCACAGCAGCAATCTCTTTTTCGAGATTATAATATCAGTCGAGACTTGATTACAGGATGAAAATCCCTGTCAGCTTGGAGGGAAGCGTCACTCTGACGACTCAAGCTGGGATATTAATGCGATACAGTTATTGTTGATGCAGCATGGGGTCTCGTTGCGCAGTTGTTGTTATTCCTCAGCTTGCTGTGGCAGCAGCAGCTCATCGCCACGGCTGTGTGGCTAAATCTGTCGCCATGACAATGGGGCCTTGGCTTGGCTGAGGCTGCCCAGAATTTTTGTTGCAGGGACTTGTGCTGCTCGCAAATCTACAAAAATAGCTTGTCAAAAGATGTGTGAGCAGTTTTGCACTCATGCAAAATGATGTGATTAATTGTCATGATGGAATGACATTCATACACACACACACTCAAGACACATACACTATACACACCATGCATGGGGAAAAAAACTTGCTCTCACACTTTGTTTCCTCTACCAGTGCATAGAACTGTCCTTTATGTTCTTAAAACACACACACAAACACAGACGACATGCGTGCAGTAAGCACACCGACAGGATAAGAGACGCAAGACAGACATGAGTGTTTTGTTTGTTTTGCTTCTTGAGAGACTATTACCAACCTTGGCAGGAGTCAGCAGACGATCAGCAAGTCTTGGTGGCACGTGTAATAAATATCTCTGTGGGGTTGCAGCGCCTGGCTTTATTCACTCCTTCTGTTTGTGTGGCTTGGCTCAGCGCCAGGCTAGATTGGGGGCTAAATAAAGTGGGGGGGGGGGGGGGGGGGCATTGCTCGACATCAAACACTTTCTGGAAGATTTCCTTTTTTCCCAGGACACACTTGAGCGACAATAGTAAACTACGGTCATGCACCGTCTCAGAGCTGCACGCGTTGGATATCATGGGGCTTTTGTTTCACGCTCTGAAGGCGAACCGATTTTTTGTTTGCCTTTTTCATGCCAACCCCCCAGTGGGCATGCGCAACTAACCCCGCATGTGCGCAAATAATACCCTGTGATGTGGCAAAGATGCCCGTCTCTTTCCAAAGGGGTAAATATAGGGGCCAGATAAGGGCTCACACAACTTGGCCACACTCACATAAATAGTCTGTTCTATTGAGGAGGTCAAACGCAGGTTTGCCTTTTAGTGTGGGCCTACTCTACTGGATATAGCTAGTCAAGATGGATCCAGAGGCTCAAAAAACTAAGGCCCTCTCACATAGGGCAACAAAGTGCAAGTTTGCCTTTAGTGTGGGCTGGGCCTACTGTACATAGCTGTTCGGGATGGGTCCAACCCGCCCCTCTGGACATGTTGATGAATAGTTCATGTTTCATCTGAAGGTGAATGGAATAACTGAACCCCGAAGAGATGTAGAGCTCTTCAGTGTGGCCAGAGAGAAAGTTGTTTCTCTCTGAGTGTTGGAAAATCCCTTTATCCATCCTTGCTTTTTCTCTCTCTCTCTCTCTCTCTCTCTCTCTCTCTCTCAGTAAAAGGGTTGTGTGCACAGACAAAGCGTAAGGTTACTGAGGCATTATTCCAGTTGCTTTCCTCTAATACAAACGTTTGCTCACTTGTGGTCCATCAGTATTCTGTGGCGTGTGAATGTTGCAGTGATACCTCCAGGCCAAGTCTCTGACACAGAATGACCTTGCTTCAGAGTTGCGCGACTGGCAGGTAAATGTTAGCCTACTGTGCTGTGCAAACTTTATTTGTCATTTCTCAAGTTGTGTCTTGGCCATTGCGTTCTGTTCCACTGGTTGAACAGACCCACTATAGGTTACGGTTGAAGTGAAATCGCTTAAAAAAAAGTAGTAAGAAATAAGTGAAAGGATGTACTCACTCGAAATATACACCTTCGTGGGTGCTCCAAATTGGTTCGCATTTTTCGTTCATTTTTAAAGGCTGCTGCACTGTGTTTGCCAGCTTTACAAGCAAATGAGGTCTGGCAGGCATACAGAAATTGTTGTGCAAAGACCACAATCCAAGGTCAGTTATTTTTTAATATAATAACCTTTTAAAACACTGTTTTCAAACAGTGTTTTTAAAAATGTCCATTTTTATGGATCTCTTTAGTGTCAATTATTTGATTGCACATATCATTATAGATGCAACTTTTTGACAGCAGCATTTTGTTTTGGCTGAAAATCACTCAGCAAAGAAGTCTCCATGAAAATCTCACTGGAGATGCTGCATTTTTTTTTACTTAGCTGGCAGCAGCTCAGTTTTCCCTTGTCACAATTAATGAGAGACTATCATATTCCAATTATGCAAATAAAGCAACTACAACCCCCTCCAGTGTCCTACCCACCCCATCCCAATCCAACCCAGACCCACTCTGAGTGCTCCCTGAGAGCTCACCTCTCCTCCACCCCACCCACACAATTGCATCAGTGCTGATTTTGTTATGGGCACATGAGTGACAGCCAACTAGAAACATCTCATTGTCCAGATTGGCTACCATGTTAATGCGACACATCATTTGTTTTGTCAGCCGCAGTCACCAGCAATAGACAGCAATATTTACTTCTAGCTACATAAATATCTTGAATATTTCTTTTTAAATTATATAAATGTGATTTGTTGTTTAAATCAAATTCACTGGCCCTCATTACTCTACACAGAGGTGTCCAGTGCTCGCAGGAGCTGAATGGTGTCCCTTTATGTAGATGTAGAAGAGCGTGTGCCAGCAGAAGCCTTTTTAGCTCTGCCAGAAGGCTTAAATGAGCATGGCTGTCCACGTTTCAGATTGACTCCTCCAAACCAGATGATGTCGTGACTCCAAATCCCAGGTGGTGTCGTCTTTAGGATGAGTTTCTCCTTTGCTTCCCCAAAAGAGGTGCAGGGGCGGGGGATGTCGGGGGTGATTTTGTCAGATCTCTCCAGGAACGCCAGCCGCACCACCACCTGCTACCCACGGGGGCTCTGGTCGGTCCAGATCGACCCCCGCTGAGCTAACGACAGATAGAATTAACCCGGGCTGGTTAGCGGCTCACGCAGAGGAGCCTCGGCTGCATTGATTTCTGTGACGGTTCTAATGAATCAGCTCTGAGAAGTCTGCAGAATGCGTTTAATGGAGTGTGCATTAGCCTTTCAGACGCTAGCTCCAGCACCTGACGGGAAGCTTTTCAGGAAAAGCATACTCCCATTCTTATTCCCATCGATGTTCCATTTTTTCATCTAGTCCATATTTGTCATTCTTGTGTTGTTCTAAGACATTACCTGTAATGAGCAGGGATTGTCGAAGGAGGAAGCAGCCTCAGGCCTTTCTTTTATCTCTTTCTTTCCTTTTTTCTTTCTTTTTTTCTTTCTCCTAGGCTATGCTCTCATTTTTTTGCTCTCTGCTTCTCAGTCGTCGCCATGACTGTCATTCCTCTTCCCTTGTCTTTTTTCTTCTCTGACTTCACATCTTTTTTCCTGCGCGTCTGCATGTGTGTTTTCCTGCGCTAAGCATTGTGTAAATCAATCTGGTCAAATACTGTGTGTTAAACCGTGCACATCAACACACATGGTAAACAATAAGCTGGTCCAGAAAACGAATGAATGCATCAAGAAAAGCAAACAGCAGATTATTAGAGGAATCAATCAGGCAAATAGCTTGTGAGTCATTTACCCTGAGCACAGGTACATAAAGCTCCATGAAAACAAACCCTATTCTGAGAGACACATGCAGCCTTCATGTGAGCCTTGAGCTGGTTAATTGGCTTGATTGGAAGGAGGGGGCTGCCGCGTTTATGGCTCTTTTGATAGGCAGAGGTGATCAGACACACAGACACACCGTATTGATCATCCCCCTGCTGGCACCGAGCGCCATTAATTGCTAGCAGCTCCGCAGATAAGTACAGCACAGGGCGTCAGCATGCGCTTAGGAGCCCTCGCGGCAAAGTGGGCTTCTTCTCCCCAGGTCAGGCCTTGTGTGTGGAAGGGGACACATCTGAATGGAATTGATAAAGAATGAAATGCTCTATGATTCTCTCATCTCTTTCTCTCTCTCTTTCTCACACACACGCACACACACACACACACACACACACACACTCACTCACACACCTCCCTTCCTTAGCCTCTCCATGGTCTCAGTCTTAACCTCTCCTCAGAGACTCTTACTCCAGCCCTTGTAAAAGCTACAAAGCCTTGTCACATGTTTACTCCTTAGCCTTTTATATGGACTATCTTTATTGAAGAATACTGTAGGTGGCATTCAAAGCGTGCAATAAATGTGTTATGACATGATTATAAACACTCATCTGATAAGTATATTTTTATGTCAAAATGAAGAAATTTCTAAAGGAATACACTTGAAAGTCTTATAAAGTCTCAGGTGAAGGAGCACTCACAGCATGTGGGACATACAAGCTGTGAAAATCTGTTTCCTTTCTCCATTTTCTCTCCCAGCCATAAATACAGCACATATTTCTCTCTCTCTCTTTCTCTCTCTCTCTCTCTCTCTCTCTCTCTCTCTCTCTCTCCTCTTACTCTCTTTTCTTTTTCTCTCACTCCCCCAGTCTCTATCTCCTGCTCCTCTCTCCTGTGCACGTCTACCCATCAGTGGACACAGATGAAGAAACACACAAAGTAATTACGTCTTGAGTGTGAAAAGCATGTCTCTCGCTGGTGCTTGTTTACAAAAACAAAAAAAAACAAAGCAACATAAGAGACGCAGACTGTGTACACTCTAAACGGAGGAAAAGGGCCTTTGTGCATCTCAAACTCTCTATGTAATAACTTGGAGGTTTGGCTGCCTGTGTTTACTGTAAATGGAGAGGTTTGCCTTTCATCTCCGGTCATCTTTATCGAAATGTTCATTCATCGGAAATCTTTTAATTGAGATAAGCATATAATTATGCTATAGAGTGTTGAATATTACTCTGCTATAGAGTGTTGTGATGATGGCATTCAATACAGTCTCTAATTGGTTCGTTCCACCATCGTCATCTCTGATGCCTGTTTGCACGTTCTTTGTAAGTTCAAGCACGGAATATCACAATCACAGCCAGGGAACATTGATAAATAACTTGCATGCTTAAGTAATGAGGACCAGAAGAATGTTTTTTTTTTTTTGGCTTTCATTTCCATAGTGACAAATGAGTGTGACTAATTACACAAAATATAATATCTCTGTTCTAATGGGCCCTCCTGGAAAATTCAATTGGATGAGTGAGATGCCGCTATTTTTACTTGCTAATGAAGAGATTCTAATGTGCCCTTTTAATCTCGTCTTCATTACAGTCGGGAAGGTGAGCATCCTGTGCACAGGCACCTTCTCACTCTTTCTCTCACAGAGTTCTGATTTCATGGGCTTAGCCGTCTCAGGGAGGCTTTTAGTGTCTATTTCAGGGAAGCAACATGACTATGACCCCAGGAACTGTTGGAATGGAGTTTTGCACGCAGCATATTATTGATTTGGCCAGCACAAGCTGTGCAATGAAAACTGAGAATGTTCCCAAGCCAACCATGAGCATGCCTGACTGCTGCTTTTTAAATGTGGATATTTAAACCCCAAAAATGGTCAGCAATTTCATAGTCATTTCGTAGTTTTACTTCATTAAACTCAATTACTCATTTGTGTGTGTCACACTTGGTGGGTGTTCCCAGACCACTACCATGCCACTGAGCCAGTTCGGCTTCTGTTTTGGAAAAATCCACCACTCTCAATTTGGCATCTCAGCTGCCATTTTCTCTCTGAGGAGAATGAAAACCCACTAAGACACTAAGGACAATTTTATCAAACTTGAGGACATTTTTCGCTCATACAGACCGCACACATGTTTTTGTTTGTGCCTGTTGGTATGTTGATCATACTTGTTGTTTTGACAGGACACTGCTCCTTGAGAGCATCTTATGCTTGCTTTTTTCCTCACACCAAAGACATTACTATATAACCATCATCTGCCACTGACGTAAAATCGTTCAGCACACAATTTAAATGCATAGTCAGGCCATCGAAATCCCATCAAATGGACTGTTGAGTGATTGCGCTCTTATGGTTACCACTGTGTAAACAGACAATGAAGTACTGTAGGATAGAGACAAATGTTGCGCAGCAGAACATGCCTTTGCATTTGGGATTCAATTCGGGCACATAACGGTAAGAAGTGCGAAACACGGCACTCCAATCTCAAATGTGTGGGTGAGCATTGGTTTATCTGTTTGTGTGGACAAATCTGTGTGTGTATGTGTGCGTCTCTATGTATTTAGTTTGAAATTTGCGCTTGCATTCGCCGCTGAAGTTTACATAAATTGTGTGGGAGGTAGCCGTGCCTCCTTGTCTTGCAAAGATGATTGATCACCCCTCTAGCGGAGTGTATTAAAGCCCGCTGCTGCTCAATGCTCTGAGACACACCACGCTTGCTGTGGGGATCGATCGCCCCAGCCCCCGTTGTTTAGGCCTGCCACTTGTGCTTTCTGCATGCATGTCCAGACAGCGAGGTACTCATGCCCGCAGGTACTCATCCCCAATGTGTTTCTCAGTCTTTTGTTCTCACCTGTAGCATCTGTGTTTTTGCAATCGGCCTGCCTTAACCCGCTGATTTTGTACATGTCTGCTTTCACAGACTTACGCTGTTTGTCTATGTGTGAGAGTGTGTGTGTGTGTGTGTGTGTGTGTGTGTCTGTGTGTCTGTGTGTGCTTATGAGAAACTAAATGTCTGAGTGTGTGTCAGCAGACTGCCGATGAATTCAGCTTTGTTTGAAGGTATTATTTCTCAGGCTGTGACCTTGTGCTTGTTCCAGGCGTAAACACCTCCACAGCCCTCATGCCTAAGGTATGGGGGGAGCAGAAGTGTTACGAAAGCATCACTCTCAAAGGCCATCTCAAATAAAGCCTGTCCTCTCCCTGTCCTCTCCCCTTATCACTCCATCCCATTGTTTGTCTCTCTTTGTCCCTATTTTTTCAGCATTCCTTCCTGTCAGCTTTTTCCTTCACCTTTCTCTCTCTCTCTCTCTGCTCTTTTATATTTTTTTCCTTCTTCTATGTATCTGACCTTTCTTTCGACTCCCTGATGTCCAGTAATCTGCCTCGATTCAGCAACTTTATTGCCCCCTAAAGGGGACATTTGTAGCTTTGCCAGGTGTTGACACCTCCTGGACCACAACATAAAGTCACACACTAAAGCCACATAAATGGTTTTGAAGGCATCATGCGTGTGCTAACGCCGTTGAAGGTCAAGTGTGTCAAGTAAAATGCTCTGGGCGGGTAATTACACATGAAATAAAAAAAGTTCACACTCTCTCTGTCTTTCTCTCTCTCTCTTTTTATTTGTCCTCTCTCTCTCTTCCGGTAAACTTCCAGCTCTTCCCAAACATCCTTGGCTCTCTCTGTTCCACTCCAGCTCCTGCTCTAATCTCTCCATCCAAGCCCAGCTAGATGCTGCTGTGCACTTGGATTGCTTGCTCGCTTTCCATTCTGTGCTTCAGTTGTTCTGCTCTCCAAATCCCTCCCTTCTTCTCCCTCTCCCTCTCTCTTGCCCCCTTCTTTTTTTTCCCTTCTTTTTCTTCCCCTCTCTATCTCTCTCTCTCTTCCTCTCTCTGTCCTGTGCACCCATCCCTCTCTCCTACGTCATGCCATGCCAGTGTGTTCCAGTGTGACCTCTGCCGAAAGTGAGCACAGCGATTTCAGCTCTGCTTCCTCCTTGGCAGGACAAGCATCTTTCTGTTCTATCGTGCAGAAGTGAAGTCGCGCATTGTCCCTATAACACCCTCCACCCCCCACCCGAATCCCGTGAATTACTGTCCGCTCTGGTTTGCTCTCCATCCGTGCAGTGTGTGGAGCGCCTGCAGTGTCTAGCTTCGACTCAACAACCTCCATCCCCTCCCCTGTACCTCCACCCACTACACGCTGCCCCATAGCACCCACACCACCACCCCACCCCACCCCACCCCTTCCCAAAACAATCGACTGTTTGCAAATGCTTCACATTACCGCTTCACTTATACCACTTCCCCCTATTCTCCCGGCTCCTTCTTTCCCTCTCAGTCCGATGCAGTTTTGTTGCAAGCGCTGTCATAAACATATATTATCAGCCCTGTGCAGATGGTAGCGTGTGAGTGATTCGCACTCTCACCAGGGAGAGAGACAAACAGGAGTGGCCTTGGGATTTTTCCCGGCATGTTCTTGCCTTTTGACTAATGACAACAGTGGACCTGACACCCCTGTTGGACCACTCTTGGGCCGTGTCCACACCCGTCCTATTAGGTCCTCCCTCTCTTTCCCTTCCTGAGGCAGAGAGAAGGCATGGATGGTGGATAGCATCAAGACAGGGATTAATTCCTGCTTTCATCGCGTATAATCCCCAGCAAATCTTAACGTGGGATAAAGTGTGTGAGGCAATGAAAAGAGCAGAGTTTCTTCTCTATACTTTCTGCTGTCTTGCATGTCCCATCTCCCCCCTCCATCTCTCTCTCTCTCTCTCTCTCTCTCTCTCTCTTTCCTTGTCAGCTCATCATTCCCCTCAAGAAGTAGTTCTTTTTCAAAGTGAGACTACATTTTCCCCAAGGTTTTGAATTCTTGATGTTTTGTAAACAGGTTCTGCTTCAGCCGTCACCATTTTTATTTTTGAGGTGGGGATTAAGCATTCATTCTGATTTAAACCTTCACAAGCTTCTCACTCCGTGCCATTCTACTTGTGAGCCGAAGGCAACAAAGATTTACCACTTCTGAAATATGAAAACTAAAATGAAATCTGTGTCCTATTCTATTTCAAGTATGAATATAAGCATTACTCTTAACAGCAGTAAGCAGTGTGTCATCGGTGAGCCTTGTGCATTTGTGTGTGTGTGTGTGTGTGTGTGTGTGTGTGTTACTTGTCTTCATGCGGTTTGATGGTAGTCGGGTGTGTGTTTGGATGTTTTCTGCATTTGTTTGTGGACTCTTGACTTGGATGCTGCATTGTTTAGATGGTGCAAAAATGTTGTTTTTGCATAGTCATCGTTAGTGTGGACCTCTGCCTCTAATGAAGGCCCAGTGCCTTTGGGTGATGTTTCTGTGATGGGGATGTTGTTTCCACATCACTTATCACTCTTACAATCTTGGTCCCTATTTTCTTCTCTCCTTCTCCCTTCCTTTCTCTCTCTC
>JAGFZM010005385.1:8410-20461 GCA_017657215.1 Limnothrissa miodon | reverse complement strand
CCCCCCCCCCCCCCCACCAACAACCCCCAAAACCCCCTCTCAACTACCCCCGAACTCCCCCTCAACACCCACCTCCCCTGACAACAAACTTTTCTACTGGAAATTGACTGCCTGTGGAAATGACACTATAAGGTTGGCTATCAATCTTGAAGAGAGAGGTAGATCAGCCATTTTCCTGGGAAATATCAAAGTAATGAGAGTATTATTATCAATTCACTAAGATCAATTGTCGGCACCTCCGGCCTATGCATGCTGCTGCCCTAACTTCCCTCCACTGGATTTTAATAAACCCCTTTGATTCTCTCTGGAATTAAACAGTTCTGTTTCGTCAAGTGCCAAAATATACTATGAATAAATTACACTGGGAGAGGAGGCACACAATCATCCAGAGCACAAAGTGTGCCGTGTTTTTAATTTTTCTTTTTCTTTTTTTTTTTTACCACCGAATGTGGTAGTTTAAATGTAGTACAACTGAATGAGAGGTATTCAATATTTGATATGTCCTCGTGTAAGAACAAATGCAACAGACACTCAATGACATCATGTGTTTTTTTTTTTCTCACAATCTCTTTCGCAAACCTGCACCATCTCACTGACGGGTGTTGCATGATTAGTGAAGCTGCACCAAGGCATATTCCATTAGCCGTAGTATATGTGAGCCAGTTGTAACCAGTAGGAACTAGGAAGGCTAAGGCTTAGAGGTCAGTGAGCAGAGAGGTGCCACTTCTGTGGCCACTATCTGTGAGACAACAGCTCTGCCAATCGATGAGGTGATCTCGCCTCACCTTATGTCTGTGGCGAGGAGGTCAACCAATCTCTGCAGTCGGACGTGCTAGAGACGTCTAAGAGGAAACTCTGATGAAAGTGGCCAGCAGCCTCTTGTGTGGATGCCTCTCAGAAAGTGGAGAATCCTGCTCGAGCACTTAACAGCGGTTATATCACTAATTACTATTCTCTATTTTTGACCTTTTTGCCAGGACAGTAGAGAGAGACAGAAAGTGAATGGGAGAGAGAACAGGGATGGGATCTGGAAAGGACCACGGGGCGAGAATCGAACCCGGGTCGCCAGTGTACGGAAAATCTGGAAAATCTGAATCTGGAAAATCCACCTCTGCCACGGAGAGATTGTTTATTCGCCAGACTAAAGGTCTTGAAGGAGACAGGTGGAGTGTTTTTCTGAGCGACTCCTCCGATGAATGTAGCCTCATCTTTGAGTCCTCACACATCTTATTGAGCAAAATGGCACAAAATGTCCCTCTCATCCCTCCTCCCTTTTTTCCCGTTCTGCTTTTTGGCCACAGCTGACTGTCATAGAATCTTCCACAGCTGGCAGTGTTGGCTGCGAAGTAAAGCTCAATTGGCCAAGTACAAGATTGCTAGGAGACAGACGAAAATTGCATCACATAGCCAGAGGTCAAAGCAAATTGCATCACTGTGCCAGTGGTCAGTAGAAATTGGGTTATGCAGAAGAGGTTCACTCGAGTATGTAACTCATCAGGTGTCTCTTCTATTCTAACACACTTCAGCACTAACCTGGCAGTCTTGGGTGAGAGGGCATGTGAGGTAGAGTGAACTCATTCGTCTGTTATTACTTTACAATGTTATGGAAAAATGATGCATATATATTTTCATTTGCGAGACTTCAAATTAATGGTTTCAGCCACTTGGAGTGCTTGGATGTGTCATCATGCTATTCATAGCTGTGACATCAAAGCCACTGAACCTGAGGAATAAAAATATCTCCCCTTGTAGTAATCGGAAAAAGAAAATTCTCCTTACCACCTCAAACTGTAGCTCGCTCCAAAACAATAGCTCATAAATCATAGATGCACACTTGCCAGCTTCACAGTGTCAAGCCACTTTGTTATTGACGCCCTGTGGCACAGCTAGCTCCTGTCTTTCCTGCGATCCTGCCGACTTAACCAGCAGCTGTTATGCAGGGGTGTACTGTAAGGACAAGGGGGAGAGAGAGAGAGAGGCAAGCTAATTAGCAGTCGTTAGCAAGCAAGGTCTTCTGATCGCTAGGGACTCTTGACAGGGCCAGGGCATCAGCTCTACACTGCTTACACCCACCTCCCAACACACTCACACACACTTCTTACCTATCTTGCCCCCTCATCAGTGTATCCTCCATGCTGCCCTGAAAATGTTGATCCCCCCCCCCCCCCCCCCCCACACACACACACACACACACACACACACACCAGGCTCCTAGGGACTCTTCTCGAGCAGGGGGAAATCGAGATCTAATTTAAGGCGGGAAGGGGTCAGGAAGCATGGAGGCCCACTGAAGGAATTGATTCATTGACTCCGCAGCGGAAAGCTCAATGCTGTTAGCAACCTCTCTCGGCTACCGAAACAAACAATCGCCTCCTCGCAAGTTGTCCTCGCATTCACTGGAGGGGATATCACTTTGTTTTGTTTTGTTTTTTTGTTGTTGTTTTTTTTGTTTACTTGTTTGTTTTTTGTCTTTGTTTATTGATCGTGAAACTCAAATACCTACAGTGTAGAGCCAGTGAAAAAATTTGAACGCGGCATTCAGGATGTCACCGTGCCGAGTCAAGTTTGTTTCAGTAGCCTCACTTTCATATATATATATATATATATATATAAATTGCTTCCTTTCATTTCTCTGTTCTTTAATGTCCAAACCCTTTATCCATTCCTCTGCCCCCAAGCCTGTTATGTAGCAGTCATCTATTATGTTTTATGTCTTTAGTCTAGGCTAAAGTGTGAGGGCTTTGCTGTGGAAAGGCTCTCTCATAGGGCTCAACTTTCTCCTGTTTTTGCCTGCGGCTGGATTCAATGTATGTTCAAGTGTGCTTGTTCATGCAGCGGGCGAGGTGACTGCCAAGCAGGCCCTCTGTCCTTAATCTTGTGAATTACCGAGGGCCTCGTTGATATTCTTCTACTTTCTTTGCACGATTGTTTATTTATTTATCCATCCACTCTACATTTTGCACAGATAAAAGAACAAGTAATCACAGCAGCAATCTCTTTTTCGAGATTATAATATCAGTCGAGACTTGATTACAGGATGAAAATCCCTGTCAGCTTGGAGGGAAGCGTCACTCTGACGACTCAAGCTGGGATATTAATGCGATACAGTTATTGTTGATGCAGCATGGGGTCTCGTTGCGCAGTTGTTGTTATTCCTCAGCTTGCTGTGGCAGCAGCAGCTCATCGCCACGGCTGTGTGGCTAAATCTGTCGCCATGACAATGGGGCCTTGGCTTGGCTGAGGCTGCCCAGAATTTTTGTTGCAGGGACTTGTGCTGCTCGCAAATCTACAAAAATAGCTTGTCAAAAGATGTGTGAGCAGTTTTGCACTCATGCAAAATGATGTGATTAATTGTCATGATGGAATGACATTCATACACACACACACTCAAGACACATACACTATACACACCATGCATGGGGAAAAAAACTTGCTCTCACACTTTGTTTCCTCTACCAGTGCATAGAACTGTCCTTTATGTTCTTAAAACACACACACAAACACAGACGACATGCGTGCAGTAAGCACACCGACAGGATAAGAGACGCAAGACAGACATGAGTGTTTTGTTTGTTTTGCTTCTTGAGAGACTATTACCAACCTTGGCAGGAGTCAGCAGACGATCAGCAAGTCTTGGTGGCACGTGTAATAAATATCTCTGTGGGGTTGCAGCGCCTGGCTTTATTCACTCCATCTGTTTGTGTGGCTTGGCTCAGCGCCAGGCTAGATTGGGGGCTAAATAAAGTGGGGGGGGGGGGGGGGGGCATTGCTCGACATCAAACACTTTCTGGAAGATTTCCTTTTTTCCCAGGACACACTTGAGCGACAATAGTAAACTACAGTCATGCACCGTCTCAGAGCTGCACGCGTTGGATATCATGGGGCTTTTGTTTCACGCTCTGAAGGCGAACCGATTTTTTGTTTGCCTTTTTCATGCCAACCCCCCAGTGGGCATGCGCAACTAACCCCGCAAGTGCGCAAATAATACCCTGTGATGTGGCAAAGATGCCCGTCTCTTTCCAAAGGGGTAAATATAGGGGCCAGATAAGGGCTCACACAACTTGGCCACACTCACATAAATAGTCTGTTCTATTGAGGAGGTCAAACGCAGGTTTGCCTTTTAGTGTGGGCCTACTCTACTGGATATAGCTAGTCAAGATGGATCCAGAGGCTCAAAAAACTAAGGCCCTCTCACATAGGGCAACAAAGTGCAAGTTTGCCTTTAGTGTGGGCTGGGCCTACTGTACATAGCTGTTCGGGATGGGTCCAACCCGCCCCTCTGGACATGTTGATGAATAGTTCATGTTTCATCTGAAGGTGAATGGAATAACTGAACCCCGAAGAGATGTAGAGCTCTTCAGTGTGGCCAGAGAGAAAGTTGTTTCTCTCTGAGTGTTGGAAAATCCCTTTATCCATCCTTGCTTTTTCTCTCTCTCTCTCTCTCTCTCTCTCTCTCTCTCTCAGTAAAAGGGTTGTGTGCACAGACAAAGCGTAAGGTTACTGAGGCATTATTCCAGTTGCTTTCCTCTAATACAAACGTTTGCTCACTTGTGGTCCATCAGTATTCTGTGGCGTGTGAATGTTGCAGTGATACCTCCAGGCCAAGTCTCTGACACAGAATGACCTTGCTTCAGAGTTGCGCGACTGGCAGGTAAATGTTAGCCTACTGTGCTGTGCAAACTTTATTTGTCATTTCTCAAGTTGTGTCTTGGCCATTGCGTTCTGTTCCACTGGTTGAACAGACCCACTATAGGTTACGGTTGAAGTGAAATCGCTTAAAAAAAAGTAGTAAGAAATAAGTGAAAGGACGTACTCACTCTAAATATACACCTTCGTGGGTGCTCCAAATTGGTTCGCATTTTTCGTTCATTTTTAAAGGCTGCTGCACTGTGTTTGCCTGCTTTACAAGCAAATGAGGTCTGGCAGGCATACAGAAATTGTTGTGCAAAGACCACAATCCAAGGTCAGTTATTTTTTAATATAATAACCTTTTAAAACACTGTTTTCAAACAGTGTTTTTAAAAATGTCCATTTTTATGGATCTCTTTAGTGTCAATTATTTGATTGCACATATCATTATAGATGCAACTTTTTGACAGCAGCATTTTGTTTTGGCTGAAAATCACTCAGCAAAGAAGTCTCCATGAAAATCTCACTGGAGATGCTGCATTTTTTTTTTACTTAGCTGGCAGCAGCTCAGTTTTCCCTTGTCACAATTAATGAGAGACTATCATATTCCAATTATGCAAATAAAGCAACTACAACCCCCTCCAGTGTCCTACCCACCCCATCCCAATCCAACCCAGACCCACTCTGAGTGCTCCCTGAGAGCTCACCTCTCCTCCACCCCACCCACACAATTGCATCAGTGCTGATTTTGTTATGGGCACATGAGTGACAGCCAACTAGAAACATCTCATTGTCCAGATTGGCTACCATGTTAATGCGACACATCATTTGTTTTGTCAGCCGCAGTCACCAGCAATAGACAGCAATATTTACTTCTAGCTACATAAATATCTTGAATATTTCTTTTTAAATTATATAAATGTGATTTGTTGTTTAAATCAAATTCACTGGCCCTCATTACTCTACACAGAGGTGTCCAGTGCTCGCAGGAGCTGAATGGTGTCCCTTTATGTAGATGTAGAAGAGCGTGTGCCAGCAGAAGCCTTTTTAGCTCTGCCAGAAGGCTTAAATGAGCATGGCTGTCCACGTTTCAGATTGACTCCTCCAAACCAGATGATGTCGTGACTCCAAATCCCAGGTGGTGTCGTCTTTAGGATGAGTTTCTCCTTTGCTTCCCCAAAAGAGGTGCAGGGGCGGGGGATGTCGGGGGTGATTTTGTCAGATCTCTCCAGGAACGCCAGCCGCACCACCACCTGCTACCCACGGGGGCTCTGGTCGGTCCAGATCGACCCCCGCTGAGCTAACGACAGATAGAATTAACCCGGGCTGGTTAGCGGCTCACGCAGAGGAGCCTCGGCTGCATTGATTTCTGTGACGGTTCTAATGAATCAGCTCTGAGAAGTCTGCAGAATGCGTTTAATGGAGTGTGCATTAGCCTTTCAGACGCTAGCTCCAGCACCTGACGGGAAGCTTTTCAGGAAAAGCATATACTCCCATTCTTATTCCCATCGATGTTCCATTTTTTCATCTAGTCCATATTTGTCATTCTTGTGTTGTTCTAAGACATTACCTGTAATGAGCAGGGATTGTCGAAGGAGGAAGCAGCCTCAGGCCTTTCTTTTATCTCTTTCTTTCCTTTTTTCTTTCTTTTTTTCTTTCTCCTAGGCTATGCTCTCATTTTTTTGCTCTCTGCTTCTCAGTCGTCGCCATGACTGTCATTCCTCTTCCCTTGTCTTTTTTCTTCTCTGACTTCACATCTTTTTTCCTGCGCGTCTGCATGTGTGTTTTCCTGCGCTAAGCATTGTGTAAATCAATCTGGTCAAATACTGTGTGTTAAACCGTGCACATCAACACACATGGTAAACAATAAGCTGGTCCAGAAAACGAATGAATGCATCAAGAAAAGCAAACAGCAGATTATTAGAGGAATCAATCAGGCAAATAGCTTGTGAGTCATTTACCCTGAGCGCAGGTACATAAAGCTCCATGAAAACAAACCCTATTCTGAGAGACACATGCAGCCTTCATGTGAGCCTTGAGCTGGTTAATTGGCTTGATTGGAAGGAGGGGGCTGCCGCGTTTATGGCTCTTTTGATAGGCAGAGGTGATCAGACACACAGACACACCGTATTGATCATCCCCCTGCTGGCACCGAGCGCCATTAATTGCTAGCAGCTCCGCAGATAAGTACAGCACAGGGCGTCAGCATGCGCTTGGGAGCCCTCGCGGCAAAGTGGGCTTCTTCTCCCCAGGTCAGGCCTTGTGTGTGGAAGGGGACACATCTGAATGGAATTGATAAAGAATGAAATGCTCTATGATTCTCTCATCTCTTTCTCTCTCTCTTTCTCACACACACACACACACACACACACTCACTCACACACCTCCCTTCCTTAGCCTCTCCATGGTCTCAGTCTTAACCTCTCCTCAGAGACTCTTACTCCAGCCCTTGTAAAAGCTACAAAGCCTTGTCACATGTTTACTCCTTAGCCTTTTATATGGACTATCTTTATTGAAGAATACTGTAGGTGGCATTCAAAGCGTGCAATAAATGTGTTATGACATGATTATAAACACTCATCTGATAAGTATATTTTTATGTCAAAATGAAGAAATTTCTAAAGGAATACACTTGAAAGTCTTATAAAGTCTCAGGTGAAGGAGCACTCACAGCATGTGGGACATACAAGCTGTGAAAATCTGTTTCCTTTCTCCATTTTCTCTCCCAGCCATAAATACAGCACATATTTCTCTCTCTCTCTTTCTCTCTCTCTCTCTCTCTCTCTCTCTCTCTCTCTCTCTCCTCTTACTCTCTTTTCTTTTTCTCTCACTCCCCCAGTCCCTATCTCCTGCTCCTCTCTCCTGTGCACGTCTACCCATCAGTGGACACAGATGAAGTAAACACACAAAGTAATTACGTCTTGAGTGTGAAAAGCATGTCTCTCGCTGGTGCTTGTTTACAAAAACAAAAAAAAACAAAGCAACATAAGAGACGCAGACTGTGTACACTTGTAAACGGAGGAAAAGGGCCTTTGTGCATCTCAAACTCTCTATGTAACAACTTGGAGGTTTGGCTGCCTGTGTTTACTGTAAATGGAGAGGTTTGCCTTTCATCTCCGGTCATCTTTATCGAAATGTTCATTCATCGGAAATCTTTTAATTGAGATAAGCATATAATTATGCTATAGAGTGTTGAATATTACTCTGCTATAGAGTGTTGTGATGATGGCATTCAATACAGTCTCTAATTGGTTCGTTCCACCATCGTCATCTCTGATGCCTGTTTGCACGTTCTTTGTAAGTTCAAGCACGGAATATCACAATCACAGCCAGGGAACATTGATAAATAACTTGCATGCTTAAGTAATGAGGACCAGAAGAATGTTTTTTTTTTTTTGGCTTTCATTTCCATAGTGACAAATGAGTGTGACTAATTACACAAAATATAATATCTCTGTTCTAATGGGCCCTCCTGGAAAATTCAATTGGATGAGTGAGATGCCGCTATTTTTACTTGCTAATGAAGAGATTCTAATGTGCCCTTTTAATCTCGTCTTCATTACAGTCGGGAAGGTGAGCATCCTGTGCACAGGCACCTTCTCACTCTTTCTCTCACAGAGTTCTGATTTCATGGGCTTAGCCGTCTCAGGGAGGCTTTTAGTGTCTATTTCAGGGAAGCAACATGACTATGACCCCAGGAACTGTTGGAATGGAGTTTTGCACGCAGCATATTATTGATTTGGCCAGCACAAGCTGTGCAATGAAAACTGAGAATGTTCCCAAGCCAACCATGAGCATGCCTGACTGCTGCTTTTTAAATGTGGATATTTAAACCCCAAAAATGGTCAGCAATTTCATAGTCATTTCGTAGTTTTACTTCATTAAACTCAATTACTCATTTGTGTGTGTCACACTTGGTGGGTGTTCCCAGACCACTACCATGCCACTGAGCCAGTTCGGCTTCTGTTTTGGAAAAATCCACCACTCTCAATTTGGCATCTCAGCTGCCATTTTCTCTCTGAGGAGAATGAAAACCCACTAAGACACTAAGGACAATTTTATCAAACTTGAGGACATTTTTCGCTCATACAGACCGCACGCATGTTTTTGTTTGTGCCTGTTGGTATGTTGATCATACTTGTTGTTTTGACAGGACACTGCTCCTTGAGAGCATCTTATGCTTGCTTTTTTCCTCACACCAAAGACATTACTATATAACCATCATCTGCCACTGACGTAAAATCGTTCAGCACACAATTTAAATGCATAGTCAGGCCATCGAAATCCCATCAAATGGACTGTTGAGTGATTGCGCTCTTATGGTTACCACTGTGTAAACAGACAATGAAGTACTGTAGGATAGAGACAAATGTTGCGCAGCAGAACATGCCTTTGCATTTGGGATTCAATTCGGGCACATAACGGTAAGAAGTGCGAAACACGGCACTCCAATCTCAAATGTGTGGGTGAGCATTGGTTTATCTGTTTGTGTGGACAAATCTGTGTGTGTATGTGTGCGTCTCTATGTATTTAGTTTGAAATTTGCGCTTGCATTCGCCGCTGAAGTTTACATAAATTGTGTGGGAGGTAGCCGTGCCTCCTTGTCTTGCAAAGATGATTGATCACCCCTCTAGCGGAGTGTATTAAAGCCCGCTGCTGCTCAATGCTCTGAGACACACCACGCTTGCTGTGGGGATCGATCGCCCCAGCCCCCGTTGTTTAGGCCTGCCACTTGTGCTTTCTGCATGCATGTCCAGACAGCGAGGTACTCATGCCCGCAGGTACTCATCCCCAATGTGTTTCTCAGTCTTTTGTTCTCACCTGTAGCATCTGTGTTTTTGCAATCGGCCTGCCTTAACCCGCTGATTTTGTACATGTCTGCTTTCACAGACTTACGCTGTTTGTCTATGTGTGAGAGTGTGTGTGTGTGTGTGTGTGTGTGTGTGTCTGTGTGTCTGTGTGTGCTTATGAGAAACTAAATGTCTGAGTGTGTGTCAGCAGACTGCCGATGAATTCAGCTTTGTTTGAAGGTATTATTTCTCAGGCTGTGACCTTGTGCTTGTTCCAGGCGTAAACACCTCCACAGCCCTCATGCCTAAGGTATGGGGGGAGCAGAAGTGTTACGAAAGCATCACTCTCAAAGGCCATCTCAAATAAAGCCTGTCCTCTCCCTGTCCTCTCCCCTTATCACTCCATCCCATTGTTTGTCTCTCTTTGTCCCTATTTTTTCAGCATTCCTTCCTGTCAGCTTTTTCCTTCACCTTTCTCTCTCTCTCTCTCTGCTCTTTTATATTTTTTTCCTTCTTCTATGTATCTGACCTTTCTTTCGACTCCCTGATGTCCAGTAATCTGCCTCGATTCAGCAACTTTATTGCCCCCTAAAGGGGACATTTGTAGCTTTGCCAGGTGTTGAGACCTCCTGGACCACAACATAAAGTCACACACTAAAGCCACATAAATGGTTTTGAAGGCATCATGCGTGTGCTAACGCCGTTGAAGGTCAAGTGTGTCAAGTAAAATGCTCTGGGTGGTTAATTACACATGAAATAAAAAAAGTTCACACTCTCTCTGTCTTTCTCTCTCTCTCTCTTTTTATTTGTCCTCTCTCTCTCTCTTCCGGTAAACTTCCAGCTCTTCCCAAACATCCTTGGCTCTCTCTGTTCCACTCCAGCTCCTGCTCTAATCTCTCCATCCAAGCCCAGCTAGATGCTGCTGTGCACTTGGATTGCTTGCTCGCTTTCCATTCTGTGCTTCAGTTGTTCTGCTCTCCAAATCCCTCCCTTCTTCTCCCTCTCCCTCTCTCTTGCCCCCTTCTTTTTTTTCCCTTCTTTTTCTTCCCCTCTCTATCTCTCTCTCTCTTCCTCTCTCTGTCCTGTGCACCCATCCCTCTCTCCTACGTCATGCCATGCCAGTGTGTTCCAGTATGACCTCTGCCGAAAGTGAGCACAGCGATTTCAGCTCTGCTTCCTCCTTGGCAGGACAAGCATCTTTCTGTTCTATCGTGCAGAAGTGAAGTCGCGCATTGTCCCTATAACACCCTCCACCCCCCACCCGAATCCCGTGAATTACTGTCCGCTCTGGTTTGCTCTCCATCCGTGCAGTGTGTGGAGCGCCTGCAGTGTCTAGCTTCGACTCAACAACCTCCATCCCCTCCCCTGTACCTCCACCCACTACACGCTGCCCCATAGCACCCACACCACCACCCCACCCCACCCCACCCCTTCCCAAAACAATCGACTGTTTGCAAATGCTTCACATTACCGCTTCACTTATACCACTTCCCCCTATTCTCCCGGCTCCTTCTTTCCCTCTCAGTCCGATGCAGTTTTGTTGCAAGCGCTGTCATAAACATATATTATCAGCCCTGTGCAGATGGTAGCGTGTGAGTGATTCGCACTCTCACCAGGGAGAGAGACAAACAGGAGTGGCCTTGGGATTTTTCCCGGCATGTTCTTGCCTTTTGACTAATGACAACAGTGGACCTGACACCCCTGTTGGACCACTCTTGGGCCGTGTCCACACCCGTCCTATTAGGTCCTCCCTCTCTTTCCCTTCCTGAGGCAGAGAGAAGGCATGGATGGTGGATAGCATCAAGACAGGGATTAATTCCTGCTTTCATCGCGTATAATCCCCAGCAAATCTTAACGTGGGATAAAGTGTGTGAGGCAATGAAAAGAGCAGAGTTTCTTCTCTATACTTTCTGCTGTCTTGCATGTCCCATCTCCCCCCTCCATCTCTCTCTCTCTCTCTCTCTCTCTCTCTCTCTTTCCTTGTCAGCTCATCATTCCCCTCAAGAAGTAGTTCTTTTTCAAAGTGAGACTACATTTTCCCCAAGGTTTTGAATTCTTGATGTTTTGTAAACAGGTTCTGCTTCAGCCGTCACCATTTTTATTTTTGAGGTGGGGATTAAGCATTCATTCTGATTTAAACCTTCACCGGCATCACAAGCTTCTCACTCCGTGCCATTCTACTTGTGAGCCGAAGGCAACAAAGATTTACCACTTCTGAAATATGAAAACTAAAATGAAATCTGTGTCCTATTCTATTTCAAGTATGAATATAAGCATTACTCTTAACAGCAGTAAGCAGTGTGTCATCGGTGAGCCTTGTGCATTTGTGTGTGTGTGTGTGTGTGTGTGTGTGTGTGTTACTTGTCTTCATGCGGTTTGATGGTAGTCGGGTGTGTGTTTGGATGTTTTCTGCATTTGTTTGTGGACTCTTGACTTGGATGCTGCATTGTTTAGATGGTGCAAAAATGTTGTTTTTGCATAGTCATCGTTAGTGTGGACCTCTGCCTCTAATGAAGGCCCAGTGCCTTTGGGTGATGTTTCTGTGATGGGGATGTTGTTTCCACATCACTTATCACTCTTACAATCTTGGTCCCTATTTTCTTCTCTCCTTCTCCCTTCCTTTCTCTCTCTC
>JAGFZM010005384.1:32500-46885 GCA_017657215.1 Limnothrissa miodon | reverse complement strand
TATATATATATATATATATATATATATATATATATAAATAAATGTCCACCATTTCTGGAAACAGGAAGTGCCATACAATTGGGGCTTTGAGTCCAGTCCCTAATTATACACGTCTTTGTTTGTGCATCTGTGTTCCATAAAGCCTGTTGTGCTTCTCTCTCTCCACCCTCTACTTTCTCAGTTGTCCACTATTTACATTTGTCTTTGTCCTCTTCATTTTGTATTCGCTCGGCTCTCTAACCACTTACATGTCCTTTTGTCCCTCTCTCTCTCTCTCTCTCTCTCTCCCCCTCTCTCTTTCTCCCCCCCGTCCTCCCTCATCTCAGGACCTCATGGCTAAAGTGCGGGCCATGCTGGCTGCTTCCAAGGCTCTGCCCAGCAACCCGTCGTGAGGACCCAGGCCACTGGGAGCTGCCCGTGCTGCAACAGAAGTGCTCGTGACGGAGAGACCTCCATAACAACCGCCCTCTGCCTCATCCCCGGAAAAGGCATTGAGAACACACACACACACACACACACACACACACACACCAGTGGCCTTCAACAGAAGAGTGTGTGTTCCCTCACCACTAGCCAAAACTGCCCACATACACACTGGCTGCCTACAGAGTGGTCAGCGAAGGCCCCAGTTTTGTTTGTTTGTTTAAAACTTTTTGTCTATTTGAAGGATGATTGCCATTGTTGTCAACCTTCTGATTTTAGTTTTTTTTTCCCCCTTCGTTCTTTTGTTCGACTCACACAATTGAATTTTAGATGTTGCGAGTCATACAAGCCCACATCCCACTTGAAGTAAAGAGGACAGTACTCCAGTAATGAAGAGCGCTACCACAGTGGGGATAAACGCTGAAGTTAGAATTGCCCTTATGCAGAGACTATTTTAAACCCCCCCACCACACCCCCAACGTCAAAGCAACCCCACCCGATGACATGAGAGCAGAGGACATGGTGCATCCCAGCACTACGCATCTCATCTCGCAAACAGACGAAACAGACAGCTCGTAAAGAAACTTTTGAGCAAGGCGAAGTGATTTGTGGGTGTACCTGGTGTTTTGCTCTAAAGGAATAGATGGTGGGGAGGAGAGAGGACAAAAAAGCCAATTTCCTCCACTCTGATGACTAGACTCTTTCTTGGGTAATTGGTACTGGACCCAGGGCCACTACATTAATGTTCTTCTGTGAAGGATTGTATCATTTGGCATGCGCTCTCTCTCTGTTTTCTAAGCAGGTCAAGTTCTCATTTCTTTCCCTCTGTTCTAATGCCATGTTTTTGTTTGCAACTGTTTATTCAGAGCTTGTTGTGCAGATGCTTTCTATAACTTGAAGTGTTAATAAAAATGACGGTAATAAAAATTGCTCTCTTAAAAAGCCTTAAGATGAAATTGAAATGCCAGCCCCTAATAGTTCATTATTGTTTTTTGTTTTTTGTTTTTTTTTAACGTGCAGTGATTTGCATTTGTGACTAACGGATTCAGTTTTTTTCCTTTACATTTTAAAAATATCCCCTGGCCATTTTGTGCCTAATATATTTCTCAGTTTTGTCCAATTTGTATAAATTAATGGCAATCAGCTTTGAAATGTGACCATTACCAGGTTCCTATGTGTTTTGGAAACCTGGAATTTTCGAGGTTGCTTTTCCTCTTGGGAATTGGGAATTAGGGGCCAGATTCACAAAACCTTCTTAAGAAAAAAAAAATCTAAACTTGCACTTAAGACAAAAGTTAAGAAAATGTCATTCACAAATAAAATTCTTGTGTTTTTTCTTAACTTTCTTCTTATGTTTTGTCCTAAGAAAAAAAATAAGAAAAATTGATATTCTCGAAAACATAGTTCTTAAAAGTCTTCTCAGTTTTCTCCTTAACTTTAAGACAACCCTGCACCATTCTTAACACAGCCACAGTAAAAAAGATAAGCATTTAATTT
The DNA here is from genome assembly GCA_017657215.1 of Limnothrissa miodon. Taxonomy (NCBI): domain Eukaryota; kingdom Metazoa; phylum Chordata; class Actinopteri; order Clupeiformes; family Clupeidae; genus Limnothrissa; species Limnothrissa miodon. The sequence continues at coordinate 44,965 of JAGFZM010005384.1, read as the reverse complement.
ATTTAAACCCATTTCTTTAAAAATTAAATCAGAAAAAAAAATATTTTCAAAATTTCACGTTGTCAACAATGTTGTTTGTGTATAACATCTATTAGGCTACATTTAAAAGGCTTAAGTAGCATTTGGGATGTACTGATAGTTTGTTAATTACTATAAGTAGATCAAGTAGACAGGGTTTATTTACGTTCATCATTTAATTGATTCCTGAAGGTATTGGAAATGTTCATTTCAGATGGTCTTAGGGGGCATTTTGGGCATGAGCCAATCTTCTGTTAGCTGAGTGGTCAGGGATGTTCCTAATGCACTATCCAGAAGATAACCCATATTAGGGATCTCAGACATTTTGAAGAAAGTAGGTGGTGGGAAAAGTTGTGCACCAGGCCAATGGTTGTTAGCTATTCACCATCCATTTACAACTTCCACAATACTATCTGGCTCCCCCAATGTTGCAGAAATTACAGTTTAATTTGTTGGCTGGATATGCTGGTATACCAGCTTAACTTGTTGACTGGATATGCAGGTATTGCCCCAACCATCAAGGCTGAGAAAACAACTTGACTGGACTGTAAATACTGTACTTGCTTAGTGACACACAGTCCTGACCAATCTCTTTCTCTCCCCCTCTCGAATAGACATGCTTCCTAGTTTACAGAAAAGCACTGGATAACAGGGTCCCCGCCAATCCTTAAAAACAAATGTAGTCTTCAATTGCATGTATTTAAAGGTCGAAGAATGGCAATTTCTTTTTGGAGTATTTGCAATTTATCTGGGTAGGATGAGGATGGAAGTATAAAAATGTATGTCTAAACTTGTTTCAGGAAGACGACTCCCTGAGTACCGAGACGAGCTATACACCGGGATCAATTTTTAGTGGTATTGTTCAAGAGAGGGGCAACGGATGGGGCAAACTACAGACGAAAAGTAAAACGTCTGTATACCAAAAAAAATGAATATGAAGCGTGATTTGAACATCGAACTTGAACTTTCAAGTGACGTCCAAGTCATAAATTTATATTATTCTAAAAAAAAACGTGGGCTACATGCTTTTACTGATATTTGTTATGTATACTGTTATGACACAGAGCAGATAACCTCTTTTTTGTGTTCATGGTTCGCAAACACCAAGTCTTGTGCCATTGGTTTGCAACCTAAAGGCTAAAGACTTGAATTGAGCCCTATTTTCTTCTAAATGTTTCTGGGCCTCCTATTGAGAAATGCTCAGTGTTACAGTATTACAGCAGGCCTGGGTTTTCATACTGCTGTCTGTTCTGGGTAAAAGCATAATGTGAAGTGAACCCTGGTGGTTGAATCCTAGGGTAATACCCCCCATGCATTTACAGTACATTGCTGTTACAGGCCCCTCACAAGACCTGACATGACATGAACTGCAGTGCTGTGTATAAACTAATAGGTTGATGGTAGATAGTTGTAGAGAAGTGGTTTATGACAGGTTTGTCGCGGCAGCCCTAGTCACTATCAAGTGTGTGTATGTGTGTCAGTCTCTCAGCCTGTCTGTCTGTGCCATGGTATATGTGGAGGTCTCGTGAGACTGAGTGGTGTTGAGCAGGATATGCTGCTGTCTCCTAAGGGGCTGCAGCAGTAGGCTGGCTGTCTCTCCAGGAGGATCTGCTGGCTCCCAAGGGTCCGGGGCCCAGTGGAGCCTCTGTCAGCCATGCTCTGGTTGGAGCGGTCCTCCGAGGAGCCTTCCCCCAACCTGCCCACCACCACTTACCAAAATTCTTTTTCATTTTTTTTCCTTCCCACGACATGTTAATTCTCTCATTTTATAATAAGGGATTATATTACTGTAGGTTTCCTGTTTTTTGTTGTTTTTTTTTTTTTAACATGAACCTTCTCTGTAATGTCTGTATCCCAACTAAGCCTATATCCAGTTTCTGAGAATTAGAGTATTCAAGCTGGAAAACTGTAGCTACGGAAATAGGCTCATTTGGAATACTGAAGTGGATGTGAATGGAGTCACTTTGTGGAGCTTGCCTTGTGGATTGTGCCCTCTCCTTCGCTTTGTTGCGTAATCTTTCCTGTTGCCTTCAATTCACTCAGTCTTTTATCACTCTAGCTTTCACATTTGTGTTGGTCTCATTTTCCCGTTTAGGCACTACTTCATCCATCCCACAAAAAACATGGTACATGTACGTGCAGCTCTGAAACGGCTTTAAATTTGATTATACCAGAGGAGTAATTCACAGAAACGCCGTTTAAGTCTAGTTACTGAACAAGAGCAGTGCTGAAAGTCTTTCATTGATTCCCACCCCCCCCCCCCCCCCCAAACACACACACACACCACCCCTAATCACCCTCATCCATGTATTTCTCTCCTCAAGAAGTCCAATTACACCATTTGAGATGCCACAGGAAAGAAATCAAGTGTGTGTTCATCTACAAAAATGTTCTCTTCATTTTGTCTTTGTCCACTGCTGGGCTAATTACGAAGCTAATCGAAACGCTTGCACGCTTTAAAATGCACATCTTAATGGGCCAGTACCAGATGATTAATAGGGTTGGCATTGTGTTCCACATCTGCGTGGCTGTAATTTATTCTGGTGGTGACACACTGTTGAGGAATTTTGTACTCTTGCAGCCAAGGCCTCTTTTGATTGTTATTCATTTTTCATTTTTGGGTTTGGCTAGGTGTTTGTGTGTGTGAGAGAGAGAGACAGAGGGACTGACTTGGTAACTGGGCCATCAGCACAGCCGTGTTGCCCGAGTGATCCTGGAGCTAGGCTGGACAGGCCCCTTCACGACTGGGCAAGAAGAGGCCAAAATGGCAGCTGTGAAGGGATTGTTTTTCTTGTGGTGACAGTCTTCACCATACTGTTCGCCAGGTAGCAGATGTGAGCCCTCATGGCCCTGTGCTGTAGAGCAGCCTCTGTTCTGTTTCCCACAGACTCCTCTACTGGCCTTTTCCTCCATTAGATTGCCTTTGGGTCAGTGGCATTGGATATCGCCGTAGTCCTGGATTCAATCTGAGGCAATTCCATTACCTTGAACAAATCCGTATTGATGATATTGCTGTTGTTTTTTTTCCCAAAACACAACATTTCCATGCCTTTACCTTGATAGTCGGCATGCCAGAAACCCCCAGCTTTCCAAGCGTGTCTCGACTGGGCGCCTCCAGACTACAACTCTGCCGAGCCGTTGCCAAGACATGGTCTGGCGGCCCCAGAATAGTCTGGAGATGCTGTATCTACCATTTGTCCCGAAGGATGGCTTGTTGCCATCACATCCCCTCTCTTTTTCTCTCGCTCTCTGCCATTACCCCTCTCTCTCTCGGCCTTCCAGCCTCCCAACCACTGTTCAATTCTGTCAACACGATCATTACCCTCCCCACCCCCACCCCCCAGCCTGCTCTTTACACACAGTCCCTCATCCCTGACGCTCCACAGGAAGAGAGAAGGCTTTACAGCTCTGGCCCGTCCTCAGCAAGGTTGATCTCCACAGGCTCTATGGTTAATCAGCTAATTGTGTCAACTATGTCAATGGCCGTTTAGTAATGATGAGGTTTGCCATTTCAGATCTAATCTTAAAGTCCAACACCTGAGACTCGGTGCATCTGTGATATCAGTTTAAGATTCCTCAGGGACTGGATGACGGGTTGTGTTGTGGCGTCTTAAAATGTTCCGTCTCGAGAAAGCTACGGCAACCAACAGCAACTTACGCCTCGGTAATCTTACCGCCCTTCCATTAATCCAATAACTTTTGCGTCGCCGGCAGTGCATTCAATCACAGGGTTTATACACAATTAAAATGTGCCACATGACATTTGCATTGATTCGTCTCCGAACGGCTGCCCGGCATACACAATTTCATTAGGGGCCCTCGGCTCCAGCCACTCCCCCCTTCCTCCCGTGTCAGTCTGCAGGGGTATTCCTGTTACGCGTCCGGGTTAGTGTCTAGACTAGACTGGCAGAAACTAATCAGCTCCAGTGCAGGGGGGATGGGGGGAGGGCTACAGCAAAGGTGATTTGTTCGTTTTTATGGGGTTTGAAGGGCTGTGTCGTCTGTCAGACATGCTTACGAGGGCCACTGCTCACTTCTGACCTCTTGCAGGACGCGGGGCGTACCACGGGGCGAAGAGTCCTGTTTTATTGGCTGACTACCACAGAGGATGTGATTCACTCCTTGGCTTGTTCGCTCTCCAGCCCCCACTGCAGCAAAGACCTTTTCCTCTTATTCAATTTCACGTCCTGTAATATAAATCTGGTCTGTGAATGGAGAAAAAATATTGTGACTGGAAATAGCTTCAGTTTTTATCCATTCATTTAAGTCTGAGGCTTCTGGCCACCGTATCAAACAGCGAGGTTAAAGCGGCGAGTTTGCTGAAAACAGATTCTGGCTCCGTTCAGCAACCACTTTTTAAAAGGCAGGAAACTTTGTCAGATCACTAACCCCATTTGATGTGGCCGAGTTTGGATGGTGGCTGACTCTGCCTATTTTGAGTGCTGTGCGCAGGCAAAAACCACATCAGCCGTCCGACAGAAGGCATGGCGTGCGGCGCCTGCCTTGCTTCCCCCGGGCAAAAAAAAAAGTCTTTCTGGTGACTGTAATCCTCATTACTTGGGTTTTTATTCAACATTTCAGTTATGCTAATTAGAGATTTTAGTTAGAATCACCTGCAAAGTCGCATCAGTTCCCTAAGGGAAATATAAATTTGGTTTGTTTAAGAGGATGGGATTAATATTTAATGTGAATAAGGATTAATAAGGAAGTAAATAAGGAGTAAGGAATAATGTGATTTAAAAGGATGGGAAAAAAAATATTTTTGCATTTACTGCATTTCGATATATAGCCGTTTCCCTGTTGACTTTATGTTTTAATCCCACAGCTGGTCAAAGCATGTCACTAGATTTGGCTAATGTCCATAAATCATTTGCATCACACAGTTGATGTAAACTTCTTGATCTGAATGTTCAATAATGTGACTGAGTTTAGTCTAAACCCAGCTTGCTCACGTGTTCTTGTGTGAATGCAGCCACATGCAGAAGTGCATGGATGTTGCCCATGTCAGTGTCCCTAAACCGTTTCTTTGTTTCCCCTCCTTCATCCAGGCTACTGCAGAGTAATGAGCTCAAATCACTACAATTGGCTGCCCCCTGAGTCTTAATTAGTGCACTTTGTCTGTGTCCGTTTCCGTGGCACCCTGAAAGCTGCAGCCTCCGAGTTCCCTTTTTGGTGTGTGCGTTTGCGTGCATTTTGTTTTTATTGAACTCGGTACGCCCTTGACGAGCACATCTTTAAAGCACCTCAAACTCCGGCAGGTGGCAAATGATTTATTTGAATACATGAGTGCACGAGCAGACCAGAGTCCTCGCGGCCAAGGGTAATTTGCTTGACTGTCGATAGATGCCTCAACAGGTGTGCATTTTTATAAAGCATCACACACACACACACACATACACCAACGCACGCCCCAATAAAGACGAGGAGTAGCTGTGTGATCTGTTTACCACATTGTTAGAAAGACAGAAAGGGCTCAAAAACTAGATGTTAAATTATGAACATTTTCCTGGCATCTTTATCATCTTTGTGCACCACATGAGAGGGCCTTTTCCTAAGAGGCCTGAATAAAAACATTTCAGTGCCTAATAAAGTCCTCTGGGTATTGGCTCTTCCTGTAGCCTTCCCAACATTTCCAAGACATCCCCCACCCACCCCCAAATGCAAAGGCTTTCTTCCTTTCCCCTTTCTCTTCCTGTACAAATCCACTTTCCTCTCCTCTATCCCTTGTTCTTGGGCACTTTCTACCTCTTTTTCTACCTACCTCTATTACTTTCTCCTTCTGTCTCTCTCCCCACATTCTCTTTTACTCTGACTCACTCATCTGAAGCACTGCTGCCATGCATTGCTTGTAATGGTGCAGGGAGGCAGAGAGAGGGAGAAGGAATATTTCATCAAAGGCGCTGAAGGGAGTGCTTGAGCGATCATTTGCAAGTCAGATCTAGCCAGGGGACCTGGGGACGGGGGATGAAGTCAGTCAGTCAGTCAGTCAGTGAGTCAGTGTGTGTGTGTGAGAGAGAGAGAGAGAGGCAGAGAGATGGGGCCATGATTTAGCATCATGCTGGGGCTTCTCAGCCCCATCTTGCCACTTCTTGTCCTTCTTTTCATTTCATTCTCTCTCTCTCTCTCTCTTTCTCTTTTTTTTCCCTCCTTTGCCTAGACCTCGGCCCCAACCAAAGAGAAAGTTTAGTGCCTAAATACTGTAAGAGAAACCTAGTAGGTCTGCAATCAGCATGTACTGCTTGCTTGTGTAGCCATGATGTATGCTGCATTTTTAATGCCTTTGAATACATTTTTGTGTTATATGAAGTGTGAGAGGACTAAAATGTCTACATTTGGGTCTAGGTTTGCATACTTGTTAATTGATGAGAGCTTGAGGAAAAGAAGAAGGTGGCGGAGTTGTGACACGATCACCGGAGACGTTGTTTAGTTGTGACATATTAAAGGTTGCTGTGATTGTGTTTGTGCCTCCTAAGAGCTCTGCCCACGTCAGCCGTGGTCACGTCGCCTTGTTTTTGTTTTTTTTTAGCCTGGTGTTTGATGTGTGTGTGTGGGGGCGCTGAGGCGGTGGTCGATTAATCAGACGCAGTGTGACACACGCAGGCTGGCAGGCTGGCGACCGGGGAGCTAGTTGGTAGCGTGGTGCTAGCCCGTTTTCTTGCCCCCTGTGTCCGTCCCAAGGACGTCTGAGGGGGAGTCATTGCACCCCTTCCGTCAAGTCACCTCCCCCCACCCCATCCTTTCCGTCTCCCCCTCGGGACGACCCTGGCTGTTGCCCACTACGGTGACACCACATCAGTCATACTACAGTAACCCGGATAAATCTGAATCACATCGGACGCACAGCACACACACACACACACACATACACACCTAGCACCTCAGCCGGCACTGGCGTGCCATGGGATGGGCCAAAGCGTGAAGGTTAATGATGTCTGCAGGCATGCACACTCCCTACTCTCTCCCTACACACCTTTCTCTTTCTCTCTCTCTCTCTCTCTCTCTCTCTCTCTCTTTCGCTCTCATTCAAACTTACTCCCCTTACACAATCTCTTCTTCTTTCCTTTGCTCCTCTCTTTCTCTCTCACACACACAGACTCACTCTCGCACACACACACTCACACACTCACTGTGAGAACCCAATCAGATACTCTGACAGCTGTCTTTAACACTTTGGCTTGAAAGTCTTGCCTGTCCCTGACCTCATTATCCGAGTCCTCATTCACATCACACATATGCAGACAGGTGCACACTCATACATTGCCACACACAGACACATACAGATGAGAGAGATTTTCAGGGCGGGGTGAGAGGAACACCTGCAGAATGTAATGAACAAAAACTGTTGTGTCTGGCCAATCGCCTTTTCTTTGGGGTTCCCAGCAGATGATGGTTCTTATTTTAATGGAGACGAATACGCACCCCACGTCTTTGCCTTACAAGTCCCTGACATTTCCTCCAATCGTTCTCTCTCTCTCTCTCTCTTTCTCTCTCTCTCTCTCTCTCTCTCTCTCTCATCTGGTGAGTGATCGTGACCTCCCTCTAATCCCTCCCCCCTCCCCGCTCCAGGTCTAGTGAGCTAAAGAGCAGCGCAATTTCACAGTCATGCATGAATTGTTACAGGTTCTTTTCAGTCATCCCCTTCCCTCTGTCTCTCTCTTACTCTCTCTAGCATTGGAAGTAAAGTAGGGAGAGGCAGGGGAAGTCGACACTTTGCCCCAGGCAAAGCTGCGCATCCTTGGGTGAGGCCTGAGGGGGTGGGGGTTTGAGGTAGCGGGGGGGGGCTGGGGGAGTGGGAAGAGGAGTGCGGTGGGCCGCATCTGCCATCGCCTGTGACTCCAAACCCCCATCTCATCTCATCCCCTCCCCTCTGCAGCAGGATGTCACTGGCTCTCCTCTCACGAGTATCCCAGTTTCTCAAAGTGAGGCAAAACACGCACACACACACACACACTCAGAGAGAGTACAAGCTAATCCAGGCATGTTTAAACAGTCTCTCACAGTGGCCAGGGAGAAGAGAGTGCGGCCAAGCCCCTACAGGTCAGCTGCCAAGGACACTTGCGCAGACTCCCCTTCACCACCACCCCCCAACCCCACTGAGGAGTCCAGTGAGATGCCTTGGAGCAAGTGATGCAAAACCCAGGCAATTTACGGAGCAGGTCCCTGGGGAGAGCCGTGTTTCCTAGTGGTCAAACAGTTTTGTGTGTGTGGGGCATTTCCAGCACATAGGGCTGGGTCGAGGCACAGTGTCCATGTGTGGAGTGTGTATGTGTGTGAGGGGGAGAGTAATTGTGTGTGCAAATGAGAGGTCAAGTTTGGCTCATATTTCTCTTGGTTAACACTCTCTCAGCTCCACAGTTTCTGGTTCTCATCAGCATAAGTGTGTGTGTGTGTGTTTGGCTGCGGCCCCCCTCCTGATGTTTTCACATGTGGCCTGTCCCACTTTGATGATGTCAGGGGCAGCCAGGGCTGGAGAAACACATGTGCTGGTGTCACGCTCAGTGAATTGGGTCACATCACACACACACACACACACACACCACTCTGTCTCTCTGTGCCAACACACACAAAGAGCCGTCACCACATCAAAGCTGCCCCCCATAAGGAATTACCCACCGAGCGGAAATCAGCTGAGCTGGTGGCAGGCGAGGTGAGGATTTCAAACGGGAGGAAAAAAAATGTGGACAGAAGGAAGGAAAAAAAAAAACTAAAGAGAAAAGAAAAGGGTGAAACTAGCTCCCCTGCTGATGGTGAGGGGGGCAGAAATGAACACGCAACAGGGCCACACGCTGGCTCAGTGTCTGTAGTCGTCACCTATCCACGGTTGTCTCTGTCTCTGTCGCCCGTGGTTATAATATGATTGCTATGATGCATGGGCCGCAATTTAGCTGAGGAGAGGCTTTTTCTGCACGCGCTCGATCCCTCTGTTCAGACTCTGGCAGGCGGCCCCCTCACGTGTTATCACCCAGAATAATGGGCTTCATCAGTGGACGCTGCGGCACTAGACACCAGCACCGACATCCATCAGGACGGAGCCTGCTGCTTTGAGCCGACAGGGATGTGGATGGAGTGGAGAGGAAAGGAGGGGTCGGCTGTGGAAAATCAGGGAGTGCGAGGGAGAGAAATGTAAAAAGCGTTGAAGGAAAGAATCCAAATCAAAGAGCTATTAAAGAATTAGAACGGTTAGAAAGAGAGAAAAGAAAGTAATGGTTGGAGAGAGAGAGTGGGAGAGGTAAATACTGCAGGGATGGGAAGGGGCAGGGAGCTTTGCTATAAACCGTGATTAGCGGTGGAAGCAGAAACGAGAGCGGGACTGGTCGCAGAGCGAAGAGCAGGTGCGCTCAGGTGGTTGGGTGCCATCAGCGGCCCCGTCCTGCCTCCTCTCTGCAGAGGAAGATCCCAGAGGCACCCACAGGGACGAGGCTGGAAGGGGCGCCACAGATGTGCTATTAGGACTCCACATGATGGCTCTCACACGTGCCTGTGCTTGACTAGACGAAACGTCTGACTGACGGGCTGCGTGGTGCTAAAGTTCAACTGCAAAACAGGCTGCCTCGGCCAGATGAGCTTGTCTGACACTTTGAAGTGTTTTATTTAGCTTTTCAGTGCCACCAATAAATCACACACATGCACAGATAGGGAACCATATTGTCCTAATTCAGTCATTCCTCGGTGCTTTGGAATGATGCCACACACCGAAGCAAAAGTCCAATGATAATAATAACAATAATCACCACAGCTGCCTCCAATGAAAATATGTCACTCAAAGGCATTCTCCAAAATGTGGTTCTAATTAAGAATAGAAACGAATCATCCCCCTCTCCTCCTTCCCTCTCTAACACTCCTCTCTCTCTCCTTTTCTCCTCCTCTCTCTCTCTCTCTCTCTCTCTCTCTCTCTCTCTCTGTCTCTCGTCTCGCCTCATTTTCATTTGAGCTCTTCTGAGACTTTATGTCTGGAGTTGCCTAGAGAAGTGTATGTGTTTGGGAAAGGATAAAGGCATGAGGTGGGGAGAGGAGCAAGGCAGACTAAAGGGGTGGAGGTGGGTGAGTGTTTGGATGGGGTGGGGTGGGGTACTATAGGGAGAGGTGCACCCAAATGAACTGCAGTAATCCTCTCTGCCTAATTGGTCATTGTGTTGCCGCATGGAGTGCAGCACTGTTTATGGGAGTGCAGGCTCCCTCAAGGTCTCAGGAACTTGAGGAGGCCTTTTCATTGCTCTTTAGTTTTCAGAGGCTTGCTGTGTGGGGGAGTGTGGGCGGCTGACTGGTTGTTATATTGTGTGTGTGTGTGACTTCTTCAGAGGATTTCCGGAGCATATCCAAGTGTGTGTGTGTGTGTGTGTGTCTAGGACCATGCAACAAGCCTTGGACCTCCAGGATAGAGCGAGTATCTGGGTGTGTTTATAACCACAGACACAGACAACACTGTCCAGACTGCAAAGCCTGGATTGAGTGCGTGTGTCTGGGGACACTTACAGAAGATGGACTACAGCAGATTCAGCTATACATGGGTGTGTGTGTGTGTGTGTGAGGGTGTAGGTTTGTGTGTGTGTGTGTGCGTGTGTGTGTGGGCAGTGGTAGAATTTAAATGCTGACAGATCTGCACTGCACCACCCTGGCTGCTGAGTCTCAATGTGGCCACAGACGACACCTCTCTGCTGTCCCTTCTATATTTATATCCTCTCTCTCTCTCTCTCTCTCTCTCTCTCTCTCTCTCATTCTGTCTGAAATCTGGTGCAGCCTTCATAAGAGCCGCATGCAGATGGGTGCCACTTTAGAACCTCTCTCTATTTCTCTTTCTCTCTCTATTTTTCTCTCTCTGTCCACCCCCCCCCCCCCCCCCCCCTCCTCTTCCCCATGGGCACTGCCCCCCTGTCATGCCCCTCTGTAAAGGCCACTGGCCCTCAAGCTGTGGAGTGACATTGTCGCATAGGGCCCGTGGGTCTCCGCAGCCCATGAAGGGGCAAGATAAATGTCACCTTTGGCAGCTCGGGCCGTGTTGACACAGGAGCCAATTGATATTGTCACCATTAATATTTTGCACAAAGTACTGCAGAGACTGCCTGCACCCCCCATCTTTTCTCTCTCGATTGCTCGGGCCTATTGTGTTGTCTTGCTTAATGTTGTCGTCGTTCGCTATTCTGGCAAGTCGGGCAGATTAGAAATTCTCTCTTATGGGCCATTTTCTTTAATTGCTCGCTGTTATGGGCTGCGATTAATGTTGTAATAATTAGCATCTGAGTGAAGTCTCTCTACAGAACTGTGTGTGTGTGCCTGTCTGTGTGTGTAGTGTGTGTGTGTGTTTAGCTGGCACTGCCATCAGCAGTGAGGGGAATGGGAAGAGAGAGGGTTCCAGGTGTAAATGACTCAGCAGGGAGAGTCCATCCTCCAGCCCATCAAAGGCGAGACGTGTTCTCCACGCTCCACTGGCTGCTGCTTTATGCAGAGGTGAGGGAGTGACGGAGGAAGACGGATAAAGAGCGGCTGGCAGTGGCATTTGTATTCAAAGAGGGTCCAGTATATCATATGCTCTCTGACATGCAGTAGAAACATGTGCCAAGGTTTACTGATCGCTCCCACTAGCATAGCCAAGTGTGTGTGTGTTTGTGCGTGCTCAGTTCTGTCGGTTGTGTGAGAAAAGCAGTGACAATAGAGACACCTTCAAAGGAAATGCAGCATGCATCTTTGCCAAGTGTCATAAGCCCAAAGCTTGCCCTTCATATTAATTCAGCATATCAGAGAAAGATAAATCGAGGGTGATTTATGAGCAGAGGACGAATTAAAAGTGTGGCACGAGGCCCCTGCTGTATGGATTAACTGTTTGGGCACGTATTATACTGCAGTGAGGTGAGCATGAGCGGGAATGAAGGAACAAATTACCCGGCCTCTCCACAACACCCCCCCACCTCCCTCTCCCTCCCCATCGCCCCAGTGCTCTAATTACATTTCAGATGAAAATCACCCAGCTGGTCAGCTAAGGTTTAGCTCTCTCGTGCCCGTGCACGCTTTCACCTAAACATCCACCCACACACACACACACACACACACACATGCATTCACACATACACATACCTACGGCAACGGTTCAAGAGAGTTACTCTTCCTCTTGCTGCAGGAGAGGTCGGATGTAAATGTCTCCTACTTAATTTTTTCATTTTTCTCGGTGAGAGTGTGTGCATGTGTGTGTATGTGCGTGTGTGCGCATGTGTGTATGTGTCTGCATGTGTATGTGTATGAAAGAGCTGTGGGTGGGGGTTGAGTGCTAACTGCTCTAAGCTAGCGCTGCTCTTTGAGTGCAAGAGTGAAATGGGATCCCGATGCTCTGAAGCGGATTAGCCGCCTTGCAGCAGGTGAGTTTCATTTAACCAGAAAGCAGGGGGTGCACCATAAAGACAGCCCCCACCACCACCCCCGTTTGGCCACCAAATCCAATCCCATTCAGGCTCATTT
>JAGFZM010005384.1:0-27500 GCA_017657215.1 Limnothrissa miodon | reverse complement strand
TTTTTTTATCCCAAACCTGAAATATTATGTGGAGTAGCATATATGCAGTACTGAATTCAGTGAACAAAATGAAATAAAACTAGAGTGTTGAGAAGTTGTCTTCTGGGTGATCAAGAACTATGGTGTGACCCACAGTAGCCTACTTTCATTGCGCAACTTCTCTCTGTTACGAGTTATAGTGTTTCAAGGATCCTTTTCTTTCCCTTATTAGAAGCCCCAATAACAAAGCCCAGTTGAAGTCATTAGGAGAGGGGGTCTATGGAAGCAGACTACTTCCTGGTTGGCCTGGCTCATTAGCCCACTGGGGCAGCGATGCACTTCCAGTGTTTTGCGGATTACTGAAGTCTCTGAAAGGCCGCCAACCTCTCTTTATTTGGGCACTGCTGCTTCGAGATCCTTGTTAAAGCGGATTAAGCCGAGGCATAAATGTTTAATGTCTGTGCAATGGAAACTCATAACAACGTGGGTCGAAACTAACAATTAGAGGAGTTTTAAAAAAGGCCCTGAACATTCCACACTGGGCTCCAGGCTTTGCGTGGGGTTGCGGTTCGAAGCATGTCCAGTTGGATGTCTTTCAGACTTAAATACACGAAGGCCTGAAAGGAACGATCTCTCTGTCATTCTAAACTCCACTTTGTGAACACGATTTCAAATCGTGTGAGCCACTTTTGTCTTGTTTCTTGACTAAAGACAAGCTGTGAGAAACAGATTTTTGCTCCCTCATGACAGAAAAGACAGGCCAAGGGTAAGGAGGGAGGGAGGGGGGAGAGAAACGGAACAAATGAGAGAAGTGACGCACTGTTACCACTTACCGAGTGGCCCAATTACTACACCCCCCCCCTCCCCCAGAGACAGACTACATATGTCTGTTTTTTCTCCATCTTAATCTCTCTTTCTCTTTTTTCCCTCTCACTTTCGCTCTCTCTCTCGCTCTCTCTCTCTCCTCTTGGCTTCATTTCCGTATGATGAGAGGCGAAAGAAAAAAAAACGTTCGCTTGATTTCACAACGACCTGCTCAGTCTGTGTGAGGTGTGCCTGAGAAAAAAAGGAGCAAAACATCCTCCTCTATGTGTAAATCACAGGGGAAGATTTATAATGACATGAAGCACTCCAATTATTACATCCCCAGTGGAGCACCGCTTACCGATTCTGCACCCAAGGGATTGTGGGAGTGCGGAGTGCGAGCTGTAATTAATGGCTGAATGCACGGAGCTTTGCGCTGACTAGTCTGCTGTATGACTCGATGGAGTCACAAACTCCGGCGCAGTTTTGCCGTTTTCGCCGCGGTCGCACTGACAATGTCATTACAGTGACGTAACACCACTCACTGAGGTGTCATGGCACTACAGTCCTGCTCAGTGATCACGTTGCAGCGGTTGAGTGTCAATGAGAAGATATATGATGCCACATTTCACCTTCCAATTGTCTGTTCAGAGGCTGGTGTGGTTTTGTTGCCAGGTGTGTGGAAAAAAGGGGAGAAAAAACTGTCTTTGTTGGGTTTGTTTATCTGTTTGCCAGTTCAGCTGTGTACTCCATTCCATCATTTTGATGAGATATGCCCCAAAGATGTGCACGGTGACTCATGAAATGTCATGGTCTCAGAGGTGAGACAAAGGTCGGATTCAATACACGTCCTTCACAAGCTGCAGGGTTTCTCGAGCTGGAGTCTGTGGAACTGTTTTCCTGCCTGCTGTGCCTCCAAGCCCGGGCCTTACCAATGGACTGAACTAACCACTGGAATCTGAACCAGCTCAGCCACGTTTTTCTTTGTGGCTGCCCTCACCTCAGTAGACCCTGGTCCGGGGACACAAATGGCTCAGCAAGCTTTCTTACTGGGCCATTTGAGTGAGTGAGGAAAAAGGTTGGCAAAGAACTCGAGGTTCCTGAATTCTCCCTTTTTTGTGAAAAAAAACCCTAGTGTCTCTAAAGGCTTTTTGCCTCAGTAAGCCTTAAGCCATTTCTGCCTGTTAATAAGTGCTAAAAAGTGAACTTATAGTAGCATATAACACAGCAGATATCACTTTGCTTCCTCTTTCTCTCTCTCACACAAAAAAAAAGAAAAAAAATGATCTTGATGGTGGCACTTTCTCATCCATTCACACCATGGGGTTTAATTTCAGATTCAGATTTTCAGATTTCTTTTTGTGTTTGTGTTTTCATGCTGCCACACACTGAGCTGATTCTAACACAAGCTCAAGTTAAGTAGTAAGTGACCCTAACATGATGAGTAGATCTGTGCCTCAGATCACTGCCTCATTGTTAACCCAATAGGAGATATTCCCAATAGAAGAATAATTGTCTTGTTGATGGGTGTGTTGGCCATCTCTAATCCTCTCCCACTTGGCTTTCCGGCAAGGAGTGTTTTGCGCTGGATGGCGTACTGCAGAGTTGACGCTTGCTCAGCTTGGCTCTGCTCTGCTCGGGGTAACCTTCCCACATCAGAGGGGAGCCAAACAGTGGACGGGCGGCCAAATTGAGTTCATCAGCAAATGTGCGTCTGTCACTTGAGGTTTTGTGAGGAAGGGCCACGGCTTCAGCTGCCTTTCAGTGTCCTTGAGACATGAAGCGCGAGAAAGGAGAGAGAATCACTGTGCTTAAAGCTCTCTTCTATCTCTCTCTCTCTCTCTCCTTCTCTCTCTCTCTCTCTTCTTCTTTGTTCTTGTCTCTGTATGAGACTGTGCTAGCAGACCTCTTAACAATGCTACATGCTTCCACTGGTATGTAGGGTGAAGCCAAATCCGTTTCTCTGATCCCATTGATGTCTCGGCTTAGTTTTAATTGCGGAGGTAGCTATTTGGAAATGCTGCATCTCTGTCGGATTTCATCACGTTCTCCCCCCAGCGCTGTAGCTGGGAACGTGTCACCACAGAGAGAATGGCATCTTGCAGAGCGTTTGCATTTATCTGCACGGCTGAATTGTAATTTGTGCTGAATAACCTCAAGGTCTTTTTTTTCTCAGAGGCCACAGCCAGCACTTTGCACTCTCGTCAGACTGAAGCACACAGCACAGACTTATTTATTTATTTATCTACTATAGCTCTCCTCCACTGCAGAACTGGAGGGCGAGATGCCCACTTAAAACAAGCATCCTCACATTTATCATTCCATCCTGTGGCAAGTAACACTCAAATCTTTTTCTCATGCTCATACATGGGAGAGAGAGAAAGAGAGAGAGAGATTGCCTTGGATGGGTCACGAGTACGTTTGTTGTCATGGCGGTATTAGTGGGTGACACTCACATCTGGATTGTTCCGAGAACTGAAATGTGTGTGAGAGAGCGCACTTCACCTAACAAGACCAGCTTTCTAGGGCCATCGTTGGGGCATAGCACATATACAAAAACAAAAAATCTAAATAGGAACCCTGAACAGAGGAGTTGAAGAATTTCTGAATGACAAACACGCCTACGTCCTACTTTTGAAGAGAAAAAAAGTCCCCTTTCAAATCCATCTTTTTGAAATTGTGGAAAAACAATGTTTATAAAGTGAAGAAAAAAATGACCGCCTCTTTGTCGTGTAGTTTACATGAATATTGAATTGTCTAATTAGCTGTTCCACAATACCTCAATTAGTCGCACCGCGGGACACCTTTCACAGGGTAGTTCTGTTCGGAATGCGAATACCCAAGCATCCATTCCACATAAGCCGCAAGTGTCGGGGGGACATGTTTTCCAGTGGACTTGTTCGCCCTACAGTTGTGTTGCCGCTGCTTATCACGGCTTATGTAAAGCTATGACCACAGCACCTGCCAAGCTAATCCCATTGCAACACCCCAGAGCTGATTTTCATGATTGCCCATCATTATTATGCTGGCCTTGGCTGCATGTCCCCAGTCCTCAGGGTGCTGATTAAAAGATATCCATCCAGGGTGAGGGAAAGCAGACACCTCTTTGATTCACAGCGAGCTTGTGGGCCCCCTCTGTGCAAGGACAGGGTGGGAAGATGGGCAGCCTGCATTTTCTTGCCAATGAGATGACCATATAAATATGCACTTCTTTTCCTGATCACGGACCAGCTTCACAGGGAGGTGCACCATTATGGGGAGTTATGGGGTTAGGATTATTAGCATTCAGTTTCCTACTTTTTTTCCTCTCTCTCTCATAGTCGTGATTGATTCAGCTCGTTGTGGCGTCTTCAGCTAGCCCTGAAAAGTGAAAGCCTTATGGTCGCCCTTCCCCCTGCTTGATGCATCTTGCTGGCACTGGCTTTGAACAGCAGCTGGCGGAGGACATTTAAGGCAGTTGTGGTGATTCGGTGAAGCCACATTAGCGCTGTCGTCAAAAACCATCTGTTTTAATCCGAAGCCAGACTGATGGAAAGAACGAGCTAATTGGAGTTCAGCGCCAACCAGCGCACCAGAGGAGACTCTCCATCCTGCGGCCGTGCCAGGATTCAACATACACAGACACACACACATATGCACAGATAGAGGTACCAATCTTACCCCCAAAGACCACTTACAGGACAGTTTGGACAGAGGCAGTGGGGTCAAAAAGCAGATCTTGGAGAGAAAGGGGGAAGGAAGTGATAGAGGAAGGCAGCAGTTCTCAGACAAGAGGAACGAAAGATGACGAAGATAAAAATCTTCAGCCCCACAACTTGCCACAATCTTCCTTTGCTATTCCCTTCATCACACACACGCACACACACACACACACTCACACACACAGTACAGGCGAGTAGCCCCTGCTGTGCCTCTGACGCACATCCTTCTGTTCGCCTCACCTTCTGTTCCGCTCGCCTACGACGGACGAGGAAGAGCCACTGAGCTGCTGAGAAGCCCAGGCTCCCTGCCTCACCCTCATTAAATCCCTTATGCATGGCCCCAAGGCCACGGCAGAGGTGACAGCGGTGGCAGTGGTAGCATCAGCTGGCCAGATCAGATCAGTCCAGCTGCCCTATCGCGGCTCATCACTCGCCACCGATTAAGCTCACAAAAGCACGGCCCGTCCAGAGGAGGCATCGCCAGCGTCTCGGTGGCAGCCTTTTCATGTGGAAAATTGCACGCCCATCTTCGAGGACAAAAAAGGAAGCGGCTGAGCAGCCGGGAGAGGGCAGAGTGTGAAGATGTGACAGCCCGTGGCATCTGCTCCGCTGGGACGATATCTCATCCCCATCGTGCCCACACACACACACACACACACACACAAAAACACACAAACAAATATACTGTCTAACTTTGGCTTATGCCCACACATATACAAAAATTGGTATAGTAATACTATAGGTTATTTATGCCAGTATACAATAAACACACACACACACAGCTGTACAGTATCTCAGTATCTACACAAATACACGCTTGCCAAGCCTGGGAGGAGAACCAACAACCACATGCTATTTCATGTTTTATGCACACAGCATGTGTTGGCAGCTGACAGCCAAGTCATTAATTTGGAATAATGTATATGAACGAGTGCAAATCAGAGGCAGAGAAAATCGAGAGGGGAAAGAAACAACAGCACATGGATGGCAAAAAAGGCAAACGGAGAGAGAGAGCACAGAGAGATGAAGTGCAGGGATGAGAGAGGAGACTGAGCAGAGAAAAGCTATACGGCATATAATTTACAATTTACTCCCACCTCCGTGTTTTAATCTTGGGCTTGTTCCTTTGGATGGATTGAGGCGCAGTAATCAAGAAAAAAGCCTCCTCTCTCCATCCCCCACCTCCTCCTCCTCTCCTCTTGCCTTCCCTGCTTCCTCCAGCCTATTTCCCGCCACCAATTCATGGGCTAATTAATAGAAAGCTTTGAAAGGGTTACCCCCCTCTTCCCTGTCTATAGGGAAGCATAAATCACCATCGCTCTCCTCTCGGATGCCCCTATAGAGCCGGCTGGCATCAGGACTCGCTCAGCGGTGCAAACGCACCCTGCCACTCACAAACACATGCCGAGTTCTAGCTCTTCCACATTGGAGCCCATTCCTATTAACCAAATGGATTTAGTAAAGGCACGAGTGAAGGAAGGAGAGAGATGGGGGAGAGGACTAAAGCCAGAACAGACATTTATGTTCCCTGCTGTTCCGTTAAAGCTTTTCTGCCTTAACCAACGTTATATGCCTGTGCACATGAAAGAGACGAAACCATTTTTGTGGACCTGAGTAAAAAAAATAGCACTAGCACTAGTGTCAGGCTGAGGTTTAAAACGAATAAAAAAAAAAGCTGACCAACGCACTTAAACTGAAAGACGCAAATTCAAATGGATCCCCTACTCATCTGATTTAATGCAGGCAGATATACGCACCGCTTATAGCTTAAACAAGCTGAATTGATGTCCCGTCTTGCAGTCACGGCAGACACTCATGCAGCTGCCCTTCAAACATTGACAAGATGTTTTGGTCACGTTTAAGCACAACCGCCATGGCTGTGTATTTGTGTATGGATCTGTATTTCGGACAGGTCTGACCAGTACCTCTGGAGTGTTAAATGGAAAATACTTAATGGATGTGTCACACTGTCTGAGCTGTGTCGCTTTCATCCACTGGAGGCTGCCTAGTGTGTGAAAGAGGGAGAAAGAGAGAGAGGGGGAAAGAGAGAGACCTATAATGTAGAAATACTGCGCAACCTGCCTCTTTCAGTAGCTGAGTGACCATAAATTCTCTTTAACACAGGTTCAGTTGGTTTGCCTGGTCTTTTGACACACACACACACACCATGAGCAGCTGTCAACATGTACTCACCAAACACTCCCTCCCTCACACAAACATTCAATATCTCACCCAATCTGATCTCACCTTCTGGCAGCCATCACTCTGACACACGTTATGACAGGACCAGACTTGGAGTTGGGGGAAGAAACGAACACTATGGTTATGAAACGAACACAGTTATGATTTGGATCTGCCTGCCAGTCATTGCATATTTGGTTTCTGAGGATGTGTGAACACTCGGAGGAGATAGCGTGTTTGTTTGGCTGTTGAGTTTGTTTGGCTGTTGAGTCCCATAAATTAAAGAATTATGTGATAATCTCGCTCTCATTTGCCTAGGTATTCCCAGACCTGGTCTTTCACAACCAGAGCA
Source organism: Limnothrissa miodon (assembly GCA_017657215.1). Classification (NCBI taxonomy): domain Eukaryota; kingdom Metazoa; phylum Chordata; class Actinopteri; order Clupeiformes; family Clupeidae; genus Limnothrissa; species Limnothrissa miodon. Next base: position 20,483 of record JAGFZM010005384.1, on the reverse strand, counting down.
TAACCATAATTAAATTTTAAATTAAACAGTAGCATAAAACATTCTCTCCACAATTTTGCCTTGTCATGTAAACAATAGTTCTAAATGCAGTTGAGTGTCCATAATCTAACGGTTGTTGGGTATTGTGTACAGCTTCATCCTAAGAAGCTGTGATTTTTGAAAATCCAACTTGCTAGCAGGTTTCCTGGGTTCATCTAGGCCACACTAACTCATTGATGGATTTGAAATTGAAATTTACAGTCCGAAGAGCGACACGCTTTACGTATGGATGTCAGCTTCGTGCTTTGTGATCGTGTTTTCTGTTGCAACCTCCTGCCAGTGGAAAGCAGTGTATTTGAATGAGGAGCCAACGTCAGTTTAGCCAGGTCTTAAGCGAACAGCTATGATTTAGAGCAGGTTTATTATTTAGCCCTCTCTGAGAGGCTCTTGGGTTGTAAAAAAAAAGGGCTTGTGGGCCTCCTGGACTCCCAACAGTAAATCTGCTGCTGCCACCCCTGCTCACCCCACACCCACAGTCATTATTCCCATTACAAAATCAGAGCGCAGCAGAGCGCTATCATCTTACGGGCAGAAGAGAGGGGAATTGGCCCAAGCCACCAAATTCAGACAAATAGCCGTGGGACGCTAATGGTAGCAGCAGAGAGATTGCACAAGGGGATGGAGTTTGGAGAGTGCTGCTGTTTTAAGGACAAAAGAAAAGAAAAACTGTTTCTCCCCCCAAACCAGCTAACCGGAGCCATGGTCACCACCACAATTCCCAAGTTAGGTTTAATTTTTCTGCTAATTTCTTGTTCTCTCTATGCACAAGCCTGGGGTGTCTTCTGGGTTTACGGAGCTAACCTGTTAAGTGAGGAGTAGTTTATGGTTGAGGCTAGCGCTGGCTAGCACTGTCCATAGGGTCTCCTTCATTTCAACACGTAGTTCAGGTCTTGGTGATCTGCAATTTTAGATAATGGTTTGCATAACTGCCTAATGACTGATACAGGAGATCATAAATTAGGCTGTAGGCGAGGCAGCAAAGCTTCAGCACTGCTGACAGTGACACATCTGTGAAGTGACTGTGAAGTGAATTCATAGAGACAGATCCATTTATTCTGTTTTTCTCAAATGGGATCATGTTTTTTCATACACATTTTAAAAGTTTTTAGTTGTATTGGAATGCATTGTGACTCCACAAAGAACTACATGCCTACCTCTAAGTACCGTAGAAGAAGAGCTTTGGTAAATAACATGTGTTGAGAGATAACAGATGTGTAAGCTGTTTAGAAGCATCTATAACAAGTTTTGAAGCTTGAATGTATTACATGTTTTTTGCCAGTGCATTTGGAAATCCCATGTAATTTTGGGTTGTTACAAAACATATTCTCCCTGGCAAAGTTTTAAAGCTTAAATGTATTACATGTTTTCAAAGAAAATTAACCAAGGGTTTCTGGGTTATATCTATTAAACTAAATGGGATTTATTTTAACATTGGTTGATAGCTCTGGTGTCATTTAGTGGAAAGCTCTCAGACATCTATGGCTATTCATCTTCCAGAGTATGTGATTTAATACATCAATGATGCACATGTTGGACTCTGAGCTTGGATTAATAGGGACAGGCATTACCAATACATGATGTCAATTCTGGTGATGTTGGATTATCCTAAGGCTGTATTATATTATGTCATCGGATGTGTCTGACTATAATTGCAGCACATTATGACTTTGCATTAAGTAATATACTACTTCAGACACTTCATGACTTTTCATTCAATTCATTCAGTCATTTGTACTATTTGTACCATGCATACCGTATTTGTCGTTTTGCAGGCATTGCTCAGATTGATTGTACAACTATCCTATTGCATGCAAAGGCAGTTCTGTCTCAAGAATTGAGTCCAGTCTACCAGACTCAGACAGCCAGTTTTTGGTACTTACTCCAACACTATAATCAATCCTAGTTAGCATTGTGGTTCAACAGTTTCAGTGTTCCGTATTTGAAAGAATGAGTGAACAGAAAAAGCAATGTTCGAAGTGAAGAGGGAAGAGTTTCTGACCACTCAGCACCATTCACATTCTCTGATCTGTATTTTTACTCAAGTGTATCAAACATACTGCTCTGCTAGTTGGTTTGGCAGATTATCTCTTAGCTGTCCTTATGTTCACAGTGAAAATTAGACTTTAGAAAAAGTGAAAGGTGTTTTTCTCGTTCAAAGGTATCCACAAAAGCATTCTGTCATGAGCCTGATGTTTGTTTTTTTTTATTTTGGTCAGGAAAATATGTACCTCCACGAAGGTCATTCTTATGTGAAATCACCAGTTAAAAGGCATGTCTATTACAAAATAAAATCTTTAGTGCTATTTTTAAAAAATTGCTGGTATTTTTCAAAAATTGCTGCTGGATCCCTTAAAGTTTTTGTGAGGAATCCTATGGGTTACGGTACCTGAGACTATTAACGTTCCAATGCAACAGCAGGTCGCCGTGTAAATGGCATAGCGATTATCCCACTTCCTCTGTCATAAGCTCTGCCTTGTGCTCTGGTTCCCAAAGAAGCAGAGTAGTCTCTCAGACCCCCCAATGACTCGTTCAAAAGGAGTCAATTGTGGCCAATGCTAAATCCCTTTTGAGTTATCGTAGTGAGTGAAAGCGCCACATCGATTTATTTGGCTCCACATCTTGCACTGTCTCCAGCCCTCCCCTCCCATGGCCCTTAAGTATCCAAGAATGCCCCATCCCTGGGGTCCATCGGCGGAGAGAGAAAGGTGGTGTTGGAGTCAGAGGGTGAGCAGAGCTGTGTAATGGCCTGAGTTTATTAAAAAGAATGGCATGTCAAAATGAGCTTCTGGTCCTTACCCAATGGGGCGCCAGTGATGACTCCTGTCCCCCGTGACTGAGTGGAATGGGCTTAGCGAGAGAGGCACCAGAGCTGATTCGACAGGCATTTGGTCGGAACAGGAATAGATACTGAGAACCGGTCCTACTGTGATGCATGCAGGAACGCTGCATGCTGCTGATGCAGTCAACAGTCTGCTGTTTTTAGAAAACACCACAAAAAATAAAAACTAATTGGACGCACTCCCGAGAAACGAATTGAGGATGGCAGCAGGCAGAGATAAGCAACATTTGTATTGGATAGGGGAGGTTTAGCTCCGGGAGGAGTCGAGTGCCAGCTTTGCTGTGTTTTTGACGTTATCACACTTTTTCCAAAACCACAGCACTGAGGAGAAGACCTGGATGCGTCCTCATATCCTGTTGAATCATACTGGTCAGCATGTGTGGCTTGAGGGGGTGGGCTTGTGGTCGCCTCCTTTGGAAAACACACAGCGCTGCTTCTGTCCGATGCTAAACCCTCATGAAAAGCAATAAGAGTCCCAAACCACAAGCTCCCTTATCCCAAATACAATATAGCCAGTGATTATCCCTGAGCCAAATTAAATCAATTAGACCAGCAAGGTTGTTGTCCTATGTCTAAAGTAGCATTTGCTGGATGCTTGCTTGCATGCAGAATAGAGCTTCTACTGGCGAGGATATTTTAAATTGCTGAAACTTGAGAGCCAGTAGGAACTGCCCTTGAGCAACTAGGAGGTTCTTCCCTGCTGCTGGAGATCTTTGATCGCTCCCCTCTGCCTCTTCCTCCCGGTCTCATCTTCAGGCTTCTATGGGGCCCGGCAAAAGCCCCTCTCTGCAGGGGAGTGGCTCTGATGATCACTGTATCATCTGCGACTCAGGGGTTTCTCCACACGCTGCACCAGGGCTCTCATCTCTCATGTTACACACCACTGAACTCTCACACAGGGACAGCCTAAACGTGGTGATATTTCAATTATATGGCTAGGATTAGCCGCACATTAGGCCCCATTTGCATGACTGTAAATGGCCTAGATTGTTCAGTCATCCAGAATCGGGACAGGCTTATGCTTAATGAAATGTTATTGAGCGTATGGCCCTGCCTGATCACTGTTATTTATGCCTTAATGTGTCAGTGATGCTGAGTTCCACAGCTCAGAGGAGGTTATCGTGTCAAATGTGCAACAAGTTTTTCTGTACAATCCCTAATTAAATCTGTTTGTGGCACTTAGTCGTGATGTTCCTCAGTGAAAACCCATATGTTGCCACTCTGAGTGTCTCAGAAACTGTTTCAGACAGTTTGCTTCTGATTAAGCAGGCCTGGCCCAAGAGCAATGGTTCATACTTGACTCCGTTTCTAAGGGAGAATATGTTTTGTAACAACCCAAAATAACATGGGATTTCCAAATGTACTGGCAGAGCTGCAGTATTATTCCAGTAAGCAAACTAAACTAATAATATACCAGGTTAAACTGTTCATTTTTTGAGCCATTTCAATCCAAAATTATAGCCTGCAAGAAAAAGTGGATCCCAAAAGGAAAATGATGACGGTGCTTGCTTGGATCCACTGGCAGGATATTCTCCCAGTGTTTAGGAAGCAGCAGGAGCTGACTGACATTGTTTACTCTGGTCTGACTGAACTGAACCAATCTGCCTGGTTGGGCCTGGGTTCAGCTGCTCCCGTCCTCCCCCAGTGCACAGTGTAATTCAGGCACCCGCACGGGCAGCTTAAATTTGCAGATAATCGGTGCCAAGTTTATTTAAAGCTCCCGGACATGGAGCCAGGACCTGCCAAAGCCGGGAACCTCTCTGTACTCAGGTTAGATGTTGACAGGCTGCTACGATGATAGATGCCATGTTGTGTTATGTTGTGTTGTGCTCTTGTGATCCAACGGAGCAAACTTTTAGAGCCATCGGCAGTTCTAGTGGAGCGATGCTGGAAATCTTTTCTCTCACAGATGGTGGTGAGCCTGCAGCTGCCTCCACTTTATTGCGGCGTTTTCAAATTCAGGACGGGCTCCAGACTTGCCAAAGCTTTTACCTTTTTGATCTGCATTTTAATTAATGCTCAGGAGAAGTGTTTAAGATTACCATTGTGTTCATGAATAAAAGAGGCTTTAAATGTCTGCATCAGTTTTTCTCACTTTCCTACAGTAGTGCAGCTCCATCCACCCAGCAATATTTTGTGCGTGTGCGGCTCACTCCTGAGTACCTGTCACTAATTATCATGATATATTTATTGGAGGGAAAGGTTCAATCACTAGGTGACATTAATGGGAGTGATTTTTGTGCATTAGCAAGTTAAAATGGGCGATAATCGAACACAAAGCCTCTGCAAATGATCAGAGAATGGCATGGATTATGATTGAAGCAGTTTGCAGTCAGCGGTCCCCAGCCAACCTGCAGTGTGAGACAGCATCAGGTGAGCTAAACAATGAAAAAATGTCAAAGCCTTTCTCAAGCGAGGCCTGCAAAGACTCAGATATGTAAAGTGCCTTGAATTGGGCCTCTCAAGCTCGTCTGGCCTGACAGCGTGTGGCCGAGCACTTTAGATGGAACAGTGGTGAGTATGGCCCACCTTGTCACTCTCTGTCCTCACACCTCATAAAATGCTTTACAGTCCACACAGGCTGTGGGGCTGGAGAACTGAACTGGGGTACGTTTGAGGACTAGAAGTGGAAACCCTGTTTGCTTAGGCCAGCGTAAGGACAAGGTATATACTCAGATGAACCTGTCCTCCATCAAGCACTGCCCGCGCTGGCCTCAAATTGTTGACACAGTTAGACACAGTTGACACAGTTCTACCTCAGGCCTCTGTTCTGCAGTGCTTTTCAGGAAGCTAGGCTCTGGTAATTAGCTGCATGACTACAAAGCTATTAACCCCAAATATGCTTTTTTTGACGTCGAAGGCTAATATTAGATAGCTTAATTGGCCTATGTGGTTCGCTCTGTGACCTAATTCCGATGAGGTACATTGATGTTCACAAGACTGCAATTTGTCTTTTATCGCCATCTATTTTTAGGAAGCGACAGACACCTGCTCTGTAGCCTAAAGATTAAAAGGCGTTGTTAATAGTGTTTGGAAAATGACTAAACAGGGTGTTGTCTGCTTTGTTGTCACTTTTTTTCCCCTGCTGTGCTGGAAACGGATTACTCCTTGTGTGCCTGAGCTCATTTGCAAAATTTGTGCTGGTAGAGTGGCCTGTACAACCACCCATTCTAAGTAGTGTCTTTGAAACGGCTTCTAATCCAGGTCTAAGGAAAGTTAACTGAGATACGCTTTTCCAGCAGCCCCCTCAGTCACTCTGCCAAAAAGAAATCTTATGATGCGGATAATAACGGTAATGATGAAAGAAAGTGTGGGGTAGCCTAAACTCAGGCAAGGAGGAATGGATCCCCACATCAATTCCCAAGATGCATTAGCTTTTTCCGTCCCCTGTGGCAATGCTGTTTGTTATCTGTCAGCTACAGCCAAGCCAAGCTACAGCAGGATATGGCAAAAAAACAATGTTAACCAGGCACTCTCCTTCCCATACACACACACACACACACACACACACACATATGCACATTTCCAATGGCACAAATTGGACAAGAAAGCAAGCTATCCTGGGATTAAACTATATCTATTTTTTTCCATTTCCATTCTTTCCAAGCAGGACAAAGATCCCCTGTGTGTGTGTGTGTGTGTGTGTGTGTGTGTGTGCAAGGTAGGAACGCATGATGAGATTGGCTCTTCCCTGACACCACCCACCCACTTCACAACAGCAGAGGGCCCAATCTTGGAGACGTCTGGCCAGCACAGACAAGGGCAGACAGGAGCAGACTGGGAAATATGTCAGACCTCAATTTACTTGGAAGGAGATGAGCCTACATGAGAACCTGTGTTCCACCTCCTTCCCCTTTCCCCTCCCACACCCAAGGACCGTTCCAGGAACAGCAGCACAGCAAGAGGTAACCAAAGCAACAAATAAGCCTGTGCCTGGGGTGGGTTGATGCCTTCTCTGGCTATCCTTTCCCCCCTTCTATCAGATTTCATTATGCAATGCCATCTCCTGCTCCGACCAAGCAGTTTCATCTAGGGGCTAATCTTTGCTGGGCCACTGGTGATAGATTGCAAACAAGGATGTAATTGTTTTACATGTTGCTCCATGATGATTGGCTTACACAAGACATTTGGTGTGAAGTGTGTTAATCTGGAATGAAATCTATGAAAAATGACTGATATATAGATTAGATATATAGAACCATAACCCTGGTAGGCAAGGTTCAGGGGAAAACTGTGTTCATTGTGCATAATTTGATTGCGTACATCATTCTTCATCTAAATTGGCAACAAATGAGCTTGAGTTTAATTTCATTAATTAGAAAATTAATCAACATCATTGGAGTTACAAAGCGAATAAGATTCCGGCAAGGTGGGGGGAGCATTTTTGCTGGCACGCAAAGGTAGAATCTGTAATAAAAAAAAACAGCTGTAATTGAAGTCATTTCAATTGGTCCTCTGAAACTGAGATCCTTTGGTAACTGAGAGATTATTACTTCCACATAAACAAACCAAATAATAATTAAAAAGAATTATAATTAAACAAAGAATAATTAAATAAAAAGAATTCTACCTGGCAAAAGGGAACACGAGGAATAATGAAGACCAAGTTTTATGGATTTGTACTAAAAAAAATGAAATGTTCAATACAATGTATTATTTCAAATAAGAAGATCTGTAAAATGCCATCTTTATGGGAATTTTAAATTTTATTTGAAGATGTGAGACAAGAAGAGACAACAAATCTTAGCACTCTCAGAAAATCGTATTTAAGGGCTAAAGCCTTGATATACAAAATGGCAGATGACAGATCTCCACTGTCCCTCTTGTTTAAATCTCAGATTAAACATGTCACCAGTGCATGAGTAAGGTTAAGCAACAACAGGTGACCTATGGACTAACCATTCTGTGTGTGTGTGTGTGTGTGTGTGTGTGTGTGTGAGTGAAAGAAGGTCTGAGTGTATGGGTTTATGTGTCCACCAATATTTGGATGTGTTGTTACCTCAGAAGCCAATCCTCCCACTCCCTACCAACCTCCCTGCCACCGGTGACATGACCATTTAACACTGCAGCCCCAGGTTAAAGACTGCTGACAGGAATGGCTGATGGAAAAGTCACCCATGCTTTCAAGGATACCCCACCATACGCACATACATGCTGGTGCCTAAGGCTCTAAAGCCCCTCTGGATTGCTTTCCCAGCCCATTGTATTGCCTGCTGTGCTTCTTATCAGCAGCAAGCTACAGGGTGACATTGAGGGGAAGGGGAGAAGTGTTCACCATAGCCATAAATCAAGGGCTTGTCTGGGCTGCCCATGTCCCCCCTCCCCATACCCTGGAGATGCACTAACAGACATGTCTGATCTAATCTGAGCCGTGCTGACATGTATAACCCGTTTCATTTCCTCTGCCTTGATTGAAAAACACAATCTCATCTGGACCAAGGCGCCTTTGAGGCTTTTGCTTTTTTTAATGAAGCCAATTAAAGGTGAGGAGCACTGTTCTCAAAAGGCTGATCAAATGTCGGTGTGATTTTGTTTCTCTCCCTCTCTCTCTCTCCCTCTCTCTCGTTCTTACTCTCTCTCTCTCTCTCTCAATTTCTCTCTTTTCTCTGTCAGCATATTGCTAACTCATTCTTTTCCAACTGTCTGGTGTTGGGAAGTTTTTTTTTTTATTCTTTTAGGCACAGTAATTACTTCTATGAGTAACAGTGCATGATGATCAAGAAGTGGCTCCACATTGTGTTATTTTCCCCTTCAGTTATGTCTGGAAACCAAGATACAGTTGACTGGTTCACTTTCATAGTGTACATTTTGCAAATAGCATCTAAGATTAGACCATTTCCTGTCTGTAGTTTCCTTATAGTTCTAAATGTCAGTTTATGAATCACATGATGAACATGAGAATGAACAATAAGTGTATGGATTCAATCAAGCCATGTGTTCTGATCTGTCGCTACAGTAATTATTTTCAGTATTCATGGAAGGTGGTGTAATTCATCCAAACATCAATTGTCAGGATTATTGATTCTATGTCCATTTCTAGGCAAATCAACAACGTTCATGACAGCCTAACAAAAGGTACAGAACACATTCAAATATATCAACCAGTTATATGAGAATGACTGCTCTTGAGCAATGTCCCATTGTAGCACTGTTCATGTGAAGTAGCTTGGTGACCCTTTTGAAGTAAGGTGGTTGGTGAGAGGGTGCCACTGCCAACCTATGACGATGGTCTAGACCTCAACTGACACATTCTAATGTCTGTACATGTGCGAGGGTTTGGCGTTTAAGGGGCCAGGTTCCCTAAATGCATTAGCAGGTTGTGAGATTACTGGGAAATAGTGTATGATTATCTGGCACACAGACGTAGGTTACCATGCCTCTTCTTACCTAAGTGTTCTCCGGTCCTCAAATGATTGTCGTCTGGCAATCCCAGCACCTCACCCAAGGCAATCCAGACCCTTCTCACGTGTTGTTCCTTGCTGGTGGAATGACCTACCAAGCACAATCAGAACAGGAGCGTCTCTGTCGGCCTTCAAAAAGTTCTTGAAGACCCAGCTATTCAGAGAGCACCTTCTGTTCAAGCACTTGGATAACCTTCACTGCACTGCACTGATGCACTACTATCCCCTAGCAATACTCCTTAAGGTTTTCTTCTTATCCTCCTTTGTAAGTCGATAAAAGCATCTAGGCTACTAAATGCATAAATGTAATGAAATGTAAATGTAAGCAATGTTCCCTCTAATTTTTTATGTGTCTGGGCAAACACACAAGGTCCCTGAGCACACCGAAGGCCACAGTGAGCACTGGTGTGGCCACAGTGTGCACAGCACACCGGTTTAAAATCTTAATTTCAAAGGATGTTCCATGGCTTATTAAAATAATCGATCACTAAATCATTAAATGCAGCAATTTTCACTAGTCTACTTTTAACAAATGAATAAATGATACAAATAGACCTTTCAGACATAACTTTTTGTTAACATTTTGCACAATGACGTGTGCTGTAGCTTGTGATACAGTATACATTTCTGTAACTGTAAAATATCCTGTAAAATATCTCAGTTTTTTATTAGAATTTAGAACTAGTAACAGCTTTGATTAATAATATTCATGAATTAAAAATGTTAATAAATGTCATTAGAATTTGCACAAATCTGACTTAAATTTTACCTTATTTTTCACATCTGTCCTTCTCACTTCTCAAATGGTCACGCACGCAGTGTTGGGCAGTACTGTAGCTTCACTAGCCTAATGTTAGCCAAACTACCCGTTAATTAAACTACATTTTTGAGTAGTGTGGCTGTAGTTAAGCTATATTTTGAATTTGATAGCTTTTCAGTAGTTTAGCCATTTTTTGGCCATGTATGTAGTAGAGCATCAGCAGCAAATATTCTATTTAGGCTGCACATGGAAGATAAGTTCCTTGTTATAATGTGACACATTTGATGTGTCAGTGGTGCCATAATTTAAAAAAATGTCCACAATGTATGGTCACAGTACAGTAAAAAGTCATATACCAGTAGGCTATATACTAATCTGTTACTATTGTATAACTATTGAGAGCGCTGTTAGTTTAATCTGTAAAATATTAGAAGAATGTTCATCATTTATTATTATAGGCCTGTACATTACGTGAAGTTAATCTACTTCTGTAATTTTTTTGTAAATTAGCTTGCTACATTTGGTCTTCCGGTAGCTTTGGTGTAGTGAAGCTTCATCTAGTACGGACACCAATTCTAACGTTAATTTAAATGAAACATGCTCTGATAAAATTATTATATGTTTACGCGTTGACGCGAGCTCCCTCTAAAGACCGCTGTATTGCATTGTATTGCACTACATTCTATTGGAGGGGGATCGCTGCTGTTGAGCATTGCAAATGCTGAATCTACCGTTGTAGGCCACAGTGGCGCATTCTACACCGTTCGTTCGCCGTGTCACGACTCATGTTAGCATCCTAAACAGTATGAAACTGATTAATTAACTGAAAAATGTTTCTTAATGGGCCTTTAACTGTGTTGCAGTTATGTGTTATGTAACTTGATTGTTATCCTCTTTTTGTAAGTCGCTTTGGATAAAAGCGTCTGGTAAATGCATAACTGTAAATGTAAATGTGTATAGTGTTACATGTCTCCAATGCAGGTTATATTCATGGGTGGGCCCATGGGTGATGCCATCTTCATAACCACCTTTCCAGCAGCCACTATTTCTGGAAGGTGTCCGTAGACTTCATGAATCGTATCCGTTATGGATTGCCATTTATTTGCTTTTCTTGTCCTGCTGTATTTTTCTTCTCTTTATGCCTGATAACATGTTGTAGGATTTTGTAATCAAATTTGACTTAATCTTGACTTTGACTTAAACTTGACTTAAAAGCTGTGGATTCGGCTGAACCCCCAAAAAGATGTACCAGTGTGGATGCTTAAGTGGTAGTTTTATCAGTTTTATCTAACAGTGTTGATGCTACGGTGCTAGTTTGATCAGTTTTATCTAACAGTGTTGATGCTTAGGTGCTTGTTTTATTTGTTTGTATTATTCATATTCCATGCCTCTACCCTTGGACTTGTTTGGGTTTTGCTGCTTTGCCTGTTCTTTCATGCAAAGACATGAATTCATAAACATACAATACCACTGAGAGTAATTACCTAACATTCCTGCCTGTCTGTGTTAGTAGACTCTAATCTTAACCTGTCCAAAGGGAATGGCCATTACCCTACAGTATGTTGAAAGTGTGGACTGAGTGTGCACAAGCCCTGAAATAAAACTTGATATGACTGAGCAGAGAACAAACTACAGTAAACTAAACAAAACAAATGCCTCTTCACATTCATTAATGTGCACTATGAAAGTCTGCTAAGACTACACAGCGATGGTAATTTCTTAGAATTGTACATCCAAATTCAAATGAAATTGTTGTTTGCCCTGGGGAGCAAACCTGTTCATGTCCAAAGGCAGGCTCAGCACAGATGCAGAGAGTGGGTCTGGTGTCCATAATGGCCCCTATCCTTTAAACATATTTCTTCATTCGTATATTCTTTGATATTTAAATGTTATGCAAATGTCAAATGTTAGTACATTCTAGATGTTCTTGGGTTTGAATCTGTTTATGTTCTAAGATTCAGACCAGAGAAAAAATATGTATTTGAGTCTCTAATGTGGCTGGCTGTGAATGTAGCATAGAGTACCAGATAACACTCTCCTCTGTGCTCTGGTACAAGCCACTATGTTTGCTCCCCAAGAACTTTCTTCAACACTGAGCAGCAGGGGAATTGTAACCTAAGCCCTGAAATTTGATATTAAAGCACACTGGATTAGAATTGCAAAGTCCATCTTAAATATTTAATCTTGTGATATAATGTTACATGATCCACGATCCCCTCTTTGAGCTTCTGTCCAGAACAAAGGATGTCTTTGTGTCACTCATCAGAACATCACAGAGTGTCAGACTTTTGATCCCTTTTCTGCTTTCTACTGAAATAAAACTCAAATCAACCATCCGCCTATTGACACAAGAAGGACTATGCCAGGCTATATGAATACCAGGATACATACTCAAAGTGTGTGTGTCTTTGGTTAGGGGAATAGTGTGGGTTTATGCTTAGTGTAAAACAGGATCTTGATTACAATTTTTCCTTACACGTAACTGGACTGTAAAAACCCTCTCGACCACTACAATGGATTACTCTGAGCCCTGTTTCCTCTCGTGATTACCCAGCTGGCTCTTTACAGCTTGAAGCATCACAAATTCCACAAATAATTAATTTCCAACTTCACTCTCTTTTTTTGGCAGCAACAAAGTGTAATGACGGCTGCACTAATAAAGTGCTGTAGCTGATGTTCAGCATTGTTGCTCTTTTGTAAGCACTCCAGATTAGAGAAGTTCTGATGATCTCGCTTTTGAAACGCTTTTGTCGCAGCTCTGTGATGTCTTTTGAAATGCCACAGTAACGAGGAAAGCAAAATAAAACAGCTCTGTATTTCAGAGGCATAGGCAGTCATCTCAGTTGAAGGACTTTGCTCCTGGCCATATATGTATATTTAATTGGATGTCAGTTCACTCTGTGAAATGCTCACTTGTTCATTCTGGGCTTTCTGCTCTTTAAAGACCAACAAATCACATTGCTTTCACATTGCACTGGCTTATAAATACTACAGCTCTGGTTTGCAGGGATGAATTCAACAACGTGGAAATGCTTTTGTTCTTGTTGAAAAATGTAAATTTCCCAAGTGAATAAGCATAATAAATATTTGCTACCACTAGGGTAGGTCTAGATTCCTAATAGAGCAATGGACATAGTAACCCTGACGTATGTTCTTTGGGTGTAATGATGACTGACCAAAAGCAAAAATCATAACAGAGCAAATATCACGTATAACTCCAACATAATGAATTTATTCAGTTTCTTCATCTGTGATCTGTGATCTGTATCTGTACATTCCTGGAATTTCAAATAGCCTATAAGGCGCGGGGTCTGAGTAGTAGAGGCATAGAATATGCAGAATTCTTAGGGCACTTTTGCAACCCTCATGCTGTTTGAAGTGGAAAGGTTCAAAAAAGGTCCAGTAATATATATTTTATCGATGTAGATGTAGACGAGTGTTTATGGCAACATTACCTATTGTTTGGTCACGGATATCAGAGATGTTAGGTTCCTACTGGCTTATTATCCAGTAATTCCGAGTACTAATCCCATGCTTTTGATGTCAATGTGCTGTTTCAGCTAAGCGCACCGCTGTTTTCGCAGGGTAGGCATACCATTTAAGTGATAAATGAGCCATTTCATAATGCACTCACCTACGCACACGGCATTTTGTCAATAAGCACGATGTGAGATTTTATATGGGTATATATGGGTAGTTTAAACTAAGGACATAAAAATAATCGGTACTTTTATTATGAAAGCTAAGCCTTCTTTCGACAGGTGCCTTACGTTAACATAGCGCATTGATTCTTTCCTGCTGTAGATGCCATGTGACACCAATACTCCGTACATACAGGAGTCTCCCCGCTGTCATCACACTCATTTCCACTCTCCCTGCGCTCCAGTCGTCCTCTATCAATCTTTGTCCACCCCCTAGTCTCTCTACTCCACCTTCATGTCACCTACCGCTGTGTATTATTACACTAGTTTGTGGAAAGAACTGTACCTCTGCTTCAGCTGTCAGTTGAGTATGCTATCCTTAGATATGCATTATACGTAGGCTATGTATATACTACGTCTTCTTTGTGGCGGAAAGGTTAGACTTTATAAATTATACATGTCCTCCCAAACAACCAAATATATAGCCTACATAATGATCCATATACAACTGCATTTAATTATCTATGCCCAGACGAGTGTTAAGGTTTAATCGTCAAAAAAATTGAAACCTTTCTGGTCCCCATCTAAAGATGTTTTTTTTTTTTTTTTTGCCTAGGCTACATGGCATGTCATAGATTGATTCCTAAGAAGGCTAGGCCACATTTTCGGAGTCTGCTTTACAGTTGTAGAGTTCTGAAAGGACTTTTAATGAATGCTTACAGCAACAGGTGACAACAATTTAATTTAAATCAATGTTCCCTCGCCTTTTTAAGATATCAGGACGCTTTATGATTTTGAAATAGAAATACTACAGTATACAGACTTACAGTAAATCACCCTTTCTCTGTCATTCTTAGTACGCTGACAGTGTCAGTCTAATGTAATCATATTCAAGTAACCAGTACCATGTTGTGATCATTTGTATCTGAGACTGCATTAATAAATAGTTCGAATAAGGATAGGGATTTTACATCAATCCGTATTCAAAACTGTTGCCTTCTTGCCCACGCAGAGCATTGACTTCTACAAGAGATCTGTACTCAAATGTTTCTAGATATTGAAGTCAAGATTACAGTTTATCCTGTTTTGGCTCATAGCCTTGGCTAGTAAAGAAACCTCTTTTTCAGTGAGGCGGCAATTGCAGATGCAGAAGCGCGTCATTAATTCAATAGAATCCGTTCCCTAACTGGACCAAATGGCCCCCCAGACCCCCTCCCACCACACGAAACGAACGAAGTTCGTTTCCCCTCTCTTGTCTAACGTCAGTCGTGGTCTGCGAGGCACGGCACAGGGAGTAGTTATGCTACTGAACCCTCGTTAGACGTACGCGTCTTTAAAGAACATATGCCTTTTTCTTTTTGGCTTTGTCATTTCATTACCGCTGTAAACCCCGAAGACGCTTAATATTTGTGCACCGTGTAGTTAGGTTTCTTGGTTGTGTCTGTGAATATCGAACGCTCTGGATTGTAGACTGAGAACTGAGTTTGAAGCACGGTGTAGTGTTTGGAAAACCTCTCATCCACTCAGTCACAACCGGCTGGAAAGGGCAGTATGATATGTGCTTCACGTGTTTGCGCGCAACAGTAAGGTAACTCCGTTTATTATTGACGAGTGTTGACCGTCATGTACATCCGACCACACGTGCAAATATAAAGGACTTGGATTCTAGGTCCCATCTTATCCGTGAATGCGGCGTCTACACCTGGTCTGTCAACACGGGAGGTTCCGACAGAGGAGGGCATGCATTGTTTGAGAATTTTTAAGTGGAATTCACAGCGCCTTTGGATTATTTATCCGGAAATGTTTGTGTTACCAATCCTTTGGTTTTTATCCCAGACTCGAGCGGCGCCTTCTCTAACGGCCGAACAAATGGACATGGGGGTGGTAAGTGCTTTTTAAGCCTTTTCCCTACATCACTTCTCTCCTTTAACCTGCTGCTGCCACAGCGACAGTGGTGGATATGGAAGAATTGTCCATTCTTGCGATCGTAAAAATGCCTCACAGTCTATGCACATGCAAAACGTTTTTCTTCTGATTGGCAGCGTTTTAGTCGATAGGATTTTCGATTAACTCTTTTGTTTACTATATTTAGTGTATGACTCCTCAAAGAAAATACATTTAAAACATGTTTCTCATTTAAAGTTATAGATCGAATATTTTCGGAATACAACATAGCCTAATGCTTAGTCGTGCAACCCAAGTGCATCTAGCATACATCCCCTTATACAGTAGAATTGTTATAAGAACTAGTTGGAGTTCCTCTTTGTTGAGGGTATTGGTTGTTGGTTTGATCGTCTGCGTTTCGTCCTTCTCGTCCCATGTGTTGTCTCAAAATTTGAGAAGCAAGGAAAGAATTAAACACTGACACTGACCACTTTGATATGACAGTGGCCAAGTCAATAAAAAAACCTTCAACCCATTCCGCTTAACTGAGTCCTGATCCGACACGAGCTACTTGCGCTGCCATTGCGATGCCAGTCTTGAGCTGGCATTTAATCATGCATACATAAAACGCCCGCTCCTTCTGCCGTGTAGCCGCCTTTCACAGACGTAATCCCGACGTATTATAACATACCACTGTGACCAGACTCAAGTATGCAACTGAACGCTTTGAACTCACAAGAAGAAAGTAGGTAGGCAACTCTCCAAACGCAAAAATATTCCA
The DNA here is from genome assembly GCA_017657215.1 of Limnothrissa miodon. Classification (NCBI taxonomy): domain Eukaryota; kingdom Metazoa; phylum Chordata; class Actinopteri; order Clupeiformes; family Clupeidae; genus Limnothrissa; species Limnothrissa miodon. Next base: position 4,138 of record JAGFZM010005384.1, on the reverse strand, counting down.
GCATCCCACTTTTCTCTAGGGTCGCCTAAGGAGATAGTGAGAGAGTGAGAATAGAAACAATTCAGATTGCTCTTGATTGGTGTTTTTTATGAAATTCTATGGAGATTGATTGATGCCATTTTAATTATGGCTTTCGAAATAGTCGAAATAGTAATGTGAGCATCAAAACGAGTTTGTGATGATGATAACCATGGTTTTCTGACTTTTTTGTTTTTACTTTGCTCTCAGTTCTGTAACTTCACAAATGCAAGCGTTCATTATCCAGCACAAAGTAAATTATTGTATACTGTATCAGCCTACCTATTGTGAATTTCCACCCAGACAAAAATAATCTTGCGCTTTGCTTAAAATGTCCACATCCTTGGCTGCAGTCTATCATTCATTATGAAACCACATTACTTAAAGCCCAAATTGACCATTTATCTATCCTGGCTCCAACCTATTTTCTTCAAACATACTCTCTTGCTCTCCCTCCTTCCTCATGCAAAATGTATTCACACCTTTCACTATATCCCTGGTACATAGTCTTCCTACTCCCGCTCTCTCCAACACACACACACACATGTTTCACAGTACCTCTTGCACCTCAAATAAGTATAGTGTTTGTTGTGCTCCCCACCCCTGCCCTCCTCTGGTTCCCTATGATAAAAATGCCTCAGTGTCCGCTGAGGAAGCAGCTGGTGCCTGGCACTTCACATAGATCCCTGCGTGCCCATCCCTAATGGCCTGGGTGGAGCATCTCTCAAGGTTTTTGGCCTCAGTTGTCCCCCACATCCCCAACCCCCTGATGGGAGGCTGTAAGCTGGGGAGGGAGTGTGGAGCTGGGGCTCTTAATGAGTCTGGCTTTGGCTCTGGTGTCTGTGGCCATCTCGTGGGCCGTTGCCCGTTGGCCCCTCTGCCCTTGTCATCACTCTCTACCATAGACACGACTGGCCTAAAGCAGAGCACTGCCAGAGGTCCACTCAAGAACGCCTATATTAGCTAGCTGACCGCTCCTGGATTGAATCATGTACGCATGAGCAGAGAATTGGAGAAGGGGTGTGTTTATGTGTGTGTGTGAGAGAGAGGGAGAGAGAGAGAGAGAGAGGGAGTGGGGGGGTGGGGGTGAGTAGGGAGTGCCTAATGAACTCTTTGACTGCGCAGCGTGGTGCACAATCGCCTGAGCACCTGACAGGCCCAGGTGGCTGGGTGTGGTGGTGGTTGGGGGGTGTGGAGGGGTTGCATAAGATTTGCATTGAAGGGGGATTTCTTGCTCAAAGACAAAGGATTGTATTCCTCCTCGCCACTGGCCTGGTGTTAACTAGGGGTGTTGGGTCGCTTCTGGGCCGGAGGGTGGGGTGTTTGCACACCTGCGGCCTCCTCTTTACCATAAGCTCTCCACCAGTCTCACGCTGGGTGCCCCTGTAGGCTTGTAGCAGTGGAGCTCCTTGGCAAATAAACACTAAGAAAGACCCAAGCAGTTGTCACAAGGCTGGTTGGGGGAAAGTAGTTTGTCATTGAATAGGCAAAAGTGCATATACAGCACTGAAAAAAAACATGCCTCTTCAAGTAGGCCTATTCATAATATTTTTTTTTATTAAATAATTTCTAAATAAGCTAATGACTTTTTCAATGACAAGATGCTTTTTGCAACTGAGTTTTTTATGTTCTTTTACTAATGTGCTTATGCTTATTCTATATACTTTGCTGTATGTAAAAAAGTTGTGAGATATTGCGCCGAGAAAAATGGATATACATGTTTTGCAGAATGCAAATATTATTAAATTTGTACGCAACCATTATTAAATTTGTTCACAACCATTCATCACATAAATTTGTGCCACTTTTGAAAGCCACAGATTCATAGAATATGCAGATGTCTGTATATTAAGAACTCCTTGAACATTTATGCAGAAAAAACAGTATTTAGACTTTCATGCACTAGTTTTAGACTCCATAGACAGTTACTGTATAATGACAATATTGAACAAAAACAAAAAATTAGCGAGATAAAAGCACTCAAAGTGAGACTCAATGTCTTAAAGTGAAGTCACGTGCAGTATGCTAATATGGTGGCTCTGATTTTTCCTAGCGGTACTACTCACTGTCTCTGAACCTTTTACCGGTGCAGAGTTTCGGACTGCACCAGCTTACTTTCACTCCTGTTTGTATGTACTTAGATTTTTCATGCTTCCAGTATTTCTCTCTGCTCCAGAAAGTCTCTGCAGGGGACTGTCAGATCCACCAGTGCAGACTCTGCATTGTTCTTTTGTTGGAAAGAAAAAGCCTCACATCAGCAGATTGTGGAAACCACTTTGGCCAGATGTTTGCTGGCCAGAACCCAGTGTTGAGTTGAACCATAATTCAGGGTTTCATAATGAACAAGCAAGAGGGCTACTGACTCCCAAAAGAAACATAGTATGCTATGTTTAAAGCTGGGCAAGCTGACTATGGCAGAAACAAAGTCACACAAGTGAAGATACTGTTTCGGGAAAAGAATGTTACAGAGACTTTAAGGATCCTTTTAAAGCTGTGCTTGCAAAGGCTGAAGCCATTAAAAAAGAAGTGGAATGGGAATGATTGTGAGCTATTGTCAGCTAATTGTGTCTTGCTTAGACAATGGCTTTCTTAGGCAAGAGAAAGGCAGCTGCAAAAAGAATATTAGCTCTCTATTGTAGATACGCAGTCATGTAAACCATGCTGAGTAATTCTGTTGGCAGGGTCTCTTGCCAACTTCTGAATTCTGTTGAAAGGCGATGATGACAACAACAGTGCATGAACACTGACAATATGTATTCTCAGTGTGTTCAATCTTCACATGGAGAAGGGATGTGTATGACTAGGGTAAAATGTCATCTGTGTCAGCCTGCTCGTCCTTTCAGGAGATTGGCAGGTCATAATGATCGGGCCTGAGCAGCCTGTTTCTGTCCTAAAGCTGCGGATCTAACTTTACTGTAATATCTTTTAATGAGAGCTCCATCTGGACTCATCAACAATAGAGTGGAAGCTCTGAAGCCAAGCTCTCTCTCTCTCTCTCTCTCTCTCTCTCTCTCTCTCTCTCTCTCTCACTCTTTGTCAGTTTCTCTATTTCAGTCTGTCTCCCTCTTTCCCAAAAATATCCTGACCTACCTCATTTAGAGACTCTCTCTAACATAAAACACTCTTTCTCACTCTTTCAGTCTCACACTAACTCTGTCTCTCTTTGTCTCTTTCTTTTACTATTTCCCTTTCTCTCTCTCAGACACACACACACACACACTCACACACTTACTCAGTCATACTCACAGCGTTTTAAATTCCTCATGCCAGCCCTGAGGTGTGGTGAGTCACCGTCACCCCCTGGCATGTGTTTTTGCTCTGCCACTGGGCCAATCTGTTCTCACCCCCAGTCCTGCACGACCCCTCCTCCCCATCCCCATCCCCACACACAGGTCAAATTTCAGGGGGAGCTTTCAGGGCCAGAGGTGCCGGGCTCCGCAAGAGGCACACTTGGGGGTCAGAAGTGAGATGGAGTGCGAGGGATTGACTGACACCCAGCGTTAAGTGGACAGCGGGTTGTTGCTGTCCCGGAAGAGGCAATCAGATAAAAAGGGCTGGCGGAAGAAAGGGTGGGGAAGAGGAGGAAGAGACGGAGAGAGACAGGGGTGCACACAGACTTGAAGCATTTTTGAAGTGGAGTTGCGGAGGGCAGGGGCGGAGGGGTGGGGGGTTGGAGGGGGGAGGTGAGGGAGTGAGAGTGTGCGGCTGCTTTGTCTCTTGTCAAGTGGAAAATCAATAGCATTTGCCCTAACCCGACTTGGACCTGTCTCCACTTACTAATACGCAGGAGTGAGGTGCACAGGCATGGGCAGGAAGAGGAGTTTTTCGCCTAATTGTGTTCATCACCAACAACACCCCTCAACTCCCTCATGCGAGACTGCTCCAGGATGCAGTGATGCAGGGTTAAACACTGCCCCCCCACCCCACCCCATCCCCTGCATCTAGGTTAGGATCTCTCCCGTCTCTGCTCATGATTTCTCATTTTGCCAGTCCGTCTCATTCTCTTATCTCATTCTTTTTAATCTGTCCACTGTTTTTCAGATCTTTGCCTCTCTCCCCCTCTCCCTCCCGCTTCTCTCTCTCTCTCTCTCTCTCTCTCTCTCTCTCTCTCTCTCTCTCT
>JAGFZM010005383.1:32500-47081 GCA_017657215.1 Limnothrissa miodon | reverse complement strand
TATATATATATATATATATATATATATATATATATAAATAAATGTCCACCATTTCTGGAAACAGGAAGTGCCATACAATTGGGGCTTTGAGTCCAGTCCCTAATTATACACGTCTTTGTTTGTGCATCTGTGTTCCATAAAGCCTGTTGTGCTTCTCTCTCTCCACCCTCTACTTTCTCAGTTGTCCACTATTTACATTTGTCTTTGTCCTCTTCATTTTGTATTCGCTCGGCTCTCTAACCACTTACATGTCCTTTTGTCCCTCTCTCTCTCTCTCTCTCTCTCTCCCCCTCTCTCTTTCTCCCCCCCGTCCTCCCTCATCTCAGGACCTCATGGCTAAAGTGCGGGCCATGCTGGCTGCTTCCAAGGCTCTGCCCAGCAACCCGTCGTGAGGACCCAGGCCACTGGGAGCTGCCCGTGCTGCAACAGAAGTGCTCGTGACGGAGAGACCTCCATAACAACCGCCCTCTGCCTCATCCCCGGAAAAGGCATTGAGAACACACACACACACACACACACACACACACACCAGTGGCCTTCAACAGAAGAGTGTGTGTTCCCTCTCCACTAGCCAAAACTGCCCACATACACACTGGCTGCCTACAGAGTGGTCAGCGAAGGCCCCAGTTTTGTTTGTTTGTTTAAAACTTTTTGTCTATTTGAAGGATGATTGCCATTGTTGTCAACCTTCAGATTTTAGTTTTTTTTTCCCCCTTCGTTCTTTTGTTCGACTCACACAATTGAATTTTAGATGTTGCGAGTCATACAAGCCCACATCCCACTTGAAGTAAAGAGGACAGTACTCCAGTAATGAAGAGCGCTACCACAGTGGGGATAAACGCTGAAGTTAGACTTGCCCTTATGCAGAGACTATTTTAAACCCCCCCACCACACCCCCAACGTCAAAGCAACCCCACCCGACGACATGAGAGCAGAGGACATGGTGCATCCCAGCACTACGCATCTCATCTCGCAAACAGACGAAACAGACAGCTCGTAAAGAAACTTTTGAGCAAGGCGAAGTGATTTGTGGGTGTACCTGGTGTTTTGCTCTAAAGGAATAGATGGTGGGGAGGAGAGAGGACAAAAAAGCCAATTTCCTCCACTCTGATGACTAGACTCTTTCTTGGGTAATTGGTACTGGACCCAGGGCCACTACATTAATGTTCTTCTGTGAAGGATTGTATCATTTGGCATGCGCTCTCTCTCTGTTTTCTAAGCAGGTCAAGTTCTCATTTCTTTCCCTCTGTTCTAATGCCATGTTTTTGTTTGCAACTGTTTATTCAGAGCTTGTTGTGCAGATGCTTTCTATAACTTGAAGTGTTAATAAAAATGACGGTAATAAAAATTGCTCTCTTAAAAAGCCTTAAGATGAAATTGAAATGCCAGCCCCTAATAGTTCATTATTGTTTTTTGTTTTTTGTTTTTTTTTAACGTGCAGTGATTTGCATTTGTGACTAACGGATTCAGTTTTTTTCCTTTACATTTTAAAAATATCCCCTGGCCATTTTGTGCCTAATATATTTCTCAGTTTTGTCCAATTGGTATAAATTAATGGCAATCAGCTTTGAAATGTGACCATTACCAGGTTCCTATGTGTTTTGGAAACCTGGAATTTTCGAGGTTGCTTTTCCTCTTGGGAATTGGGAATTAGGGGCCAGATTCACAAAACCTTCTTAAGAAAAAAAAAATCTAAACTTGCACTTAAGACAAAAGTTAAGAAAATGTCATTCACAAATAAAATTCTTGTGTTTTTTCTTAACTTTCTTCTTATGTTTTGTCCTAAGAAAAAAAATAAGAAAAATTGATATTCTCGAAAACATAGTTCTTAAAAGTCTTCTCAGTTTTCTCCTTAACTTTAAGACAACCCTGCACCATTCTTAACACAGCCACAGTAAAAAAGATAAGCATTTAATTTATTTAAACCCATTTCTTTAAAAATTAAATCAGAAAAAAAAATATTTTCAAAATTTCACGTTGTCAACAATGTTGTTTGTGTATAACATCTATTAGGCTACATTTAAAAGGCTTAAGTAGCATTTGGGATGTACTGATAGTTTGTTAATTACTATAAGTAGATCAAGTAGACAGGGTTTATTTACGTTCATCATTTAATTGATTCCTGAAGGTATTGGAAATGTTCATTTCAGATGGTCTTAGGGGGCATTTTGGGCATGAGCCAATCTTCTGTTAGCTGAGTGGTCAGGGATGTTTCTAATGCACTATCCAGAAGATAACCCATATTAGGGATCTCAGACATTTTGAAGAAAGTAGGTGGTGGGAAAAGTGGTGCACCAGGCCAATGGTTGTTAGCTATTCACCATCCATTTACAACTTCCACAATACTATCTGGCTCCCCCAATGTTGCAGAAATTACAGTTTAATTTGTTGGCTGGATATGCTGGTATACCAGCTTAACTTGTTGACTGGATATGCAGGTATTGCCCCAACCATCAAGGCTGAGAAAACAACTTGACTGGACTGTAAATACTGTACTTGCTTAGTGACACACAGTCCTGACCAATCTCTTTCTCTCCCCCTCTCGAATAGACATGCTTCCTAGTTTACAGAAAAGCACTGGATAACAGGGTCCCCGCCAATCCTTAAAAACAAATGTAGTCTTCAATTGCATGTATTTAAAGGTCGAAGAATGGCAATTTCTTTTTGGAGTATTTGCAATTTATCTGGGTAGGATGAGGATGGAAGTATAAAAATGTGTGTCTAAACTTGTTTCAGGAAGACGACTCCCTGAGTACCGAGACGAGCTATACACCGGGATCAATTTTTAGTGGTATTGTTCAAGAGAGGGGCAACAGATGGGGCAAACTACAGACGAAAAGTAAAACGTCTGTATACCAAAAAAAAATGAATATGAAGCATGATTTGAACATCGAACTTGAACTTTCAAGTGACGTCCAAGTCATAAATTTATATTATTCTAAAAAAAAACGTGGGCTACATGCTTTTACTGATATTTGTTATGTATACTGTTACGACACAGAGCAGATAACCTCTTTTTTGTGTTCATGGTTCGCAAACACCAAGTCTTGTGCCATTGGTTTGCAACCTAAAGGCTAAAGACTTGAATTGAGCCCTATTTTCTTCTAAATGTTTCTGGGCCTCCTATTGAGAAATGCTCAGTGTTACAGTATTACAGCAGGCCTGGGTTTTCATACTGCTGTCTGTTCTGGGTAAAAGCATAATGTGAAGTGAACCCTGGTGGTTGAATCCTAGGGTAATACCCCCCATGCATTTACAGTACATTGCTGTTACAGGCCCCTCACAAGACCTGACATGACATGAACTGCAGTGCTGTGTATAAACTAATAGGTTGATGGTAGATAGTTGTAGAGAAGTGGTTTATGACAGGTTTATCGCGGCAGCCCTAGTCACTATCAAGTGTGTGTATGTGTGTCAGTCTCTCAGCCTGTCTGTCTGTGCCATGGTATATGTGGAGGTCTCGTGAGACTGAGTGGTGTTGAGCAGGATATGCTGCTGTCTCCTAAGGGGCTGCAGCAGTAGGCTGGCTGTCTCTCCAGGAGGATCTGCTGGCTCCCAAGGGTCCGGGGCCCAGTGGAGCCTCTGTCAGCCATGCTCTGGTTGGAGCGGTCCTCTGAGGAGCCTTCCCCCAACCTGCCCACCACCACTTACCAAAATTCTTTTTCATTTTTTTTCCTTCCCACGACATGTTAATTCTCTCATTTTATAATAAGGGATTATATTACTGTAGGTTTCCTGTTTTTTGTTGTTTTTTTTTTTTTAACATGAACCTTCTCTGTAATGTCTGTATCCCAACTAAGCCTATATCCAGTTTCTGAGAATTAGAGTATTCAAGCTGGAAAACTGTAGCTACGGAAATGGGCTCATTTGGAATACTGAAGTGGATGTGAATGGAGTCACTTTGTGGAGCTTGCCTTGTGGATTGTGCCCTCTCCTTCGCTTTGTTGCGTAATCTTTCCTGTTGCCTTCAATTCACTCAGTCTTTTATCACTCTAGCTTTCACATTTGTGTTGGTCTCATTTTCCCGTTTAGGCACTACTTCATCCATCCCACAAAAAACATGCAGCTCTGAAACGGCTTTAAATTTGATTATACCAGAGGAGTAATTCACAGAAACGCCGTTTAAGTCTAGTTACTGAACAAGAGCAGTGCTGAAAGTCTTTCATTGATTCCCCCCCCCCCCCCCCCCAAACACACACACACACCACCCCTAATCACCCTCATCCATGTATTTCTCTCCTCAAGAAGTCCAATTACACCATTTGAGATGCCACAGGAAAGAAATCAAGTGTGTGTTCATCTACAAAAATGTTCTCTTCATTTTGTCTTTGTCCACTGCTGGGCTAATTACGAAGCTAATCGAAACGCTTGCACGCTTTAAAATGCACATCTTAATGGGCCAGTACCAGATGATTAATAGGGTTGGCATTGTGTTCCACATCTGCGTGGCTGTAATTTATTCTGGTGGTGACACACTGTTGAGGAATTTTGTACTCTTGCAGCCAAGGCCTCTTTTGATTGTTATTCATTTTTCATTTTTGGGTTTGGCTAGGTGTTTGTGTGTGTGAGAGAGAGAGACAGAGGGACTGACTTGGTAACTGGGCCATCAGCACAGCCGTGTTGCCCGAGTGATCCTGGAGCTAGGCTGGACAGGCCCCTTCACGACTGGGCAAGAAGAGGCCAAAATGGCAGCTGTGAAGGGATTGTTTTTCTTGTGGTGACAGTCTTCACCATACTGTTTGCCAGGTAGCAGATGTGAGCCCTCATGGCCCTGTGCTGTAGAGCAGCCTCTGTTCTGTTTCCCACAGACTCCTCTACTGGCCTTTTCCTCCATTAGATTGCCTTTGGGTCAGTGGCATTGGATATCGCCGTAGTCCTGGATTCAATCTGAGGCAATTCCATTACCTTGAACAAATCCGTATTGATGATATTGCTGTTGTTTTTTTTTCCCAAAACACAACATTTCCATGCCTTTACCTTGATAGTCGGCATGCCAGAAACCCCCAGCTTTCTAAGTGTGTCTCGACTGGGCGCCTCCAGACTACAACTCTGCCGAGCCGTTGCCAAGACATGGTCTGGCGGCCCCAGAATAGTCTGGAGATGCTGTATCTACCATTTGTCCCGAAGGATGGCTTGTTGCCATCACATCCCCTCTCTTTTTCTCTCGCTCTCTGCCATTACCCCTCTCTCTCTCGGCCTTCCAGCCTCCCAACCACTGTTCAATTCTGTCAACACGATCATTACCCTCCCCACCCCCACCCCCCAGCCTGCTCTTTACACACAGTCCCTCATCCCTGACGCTCCACAGGAAGAGAGAAGGCTTTACAGCTCTGGCCCGTCCTCAGCAAGGTTGATCTCCACAGGCTCTATGGTTAATCAGCTAATTGTGTCAACTATGTCAATGGCCGTTTAGTAATGATGAGGTTTGCCATTTCAGATCTAATCTTAAAGTCCAACACCTGAGACTCGGTGCATCTGTGATATCAGTTTAAGATTCCTCAGGGACTGGATGACGGGTTGTGTTGTGGCGTCTTAAAATGTTCCGTCTCGAGAAAGCTACGGCAACCAACAGCAACTTACGCCTCGGTAATCTTACCGCCCTTCCATTAATCCAATAACTTTTGCGTCGCCGGCAGTGCATTCAATCACAGGGTTTATACACAATTAAAATGTGCCACATGACATTTGCATTGATTCGTCTCCGAACGGCTGCCCGGCATACACAATTTCATTAGGGGCCCTCGGCTCCAGCCACTCCCCCCTTCCTCCCGTGTCAGTCTGCAGGGGTATTCCTGTTACGCGTCCGGGTTAGTGTCTAGACTAGACTGGCAGAAACTAATCAGCTCCAGTGCAGGGGGGATGGGGGGAGGGCTACAGCAAAGGTGATTTGTTCGTTTTTATGGGGTTTGAAGGGCTGTGTCGTCTGTCAGACATGCTTACGAGGGCCACTGCTCACTTCTGACCTCTTGCAGGACGCGGGGCGTACCACGGGGCGAAGAGTCCTGTTTTATTGGCTGACTACCACAGAGGATGTGATTCACTCCTTGGCTTGTTCGCTCTCCAGCCCCCACTGCAGCAAAGACCTTTTCCTCTTATTCAATTTCACGTCCTGTAATATAAATCTGGTCTGTGAATGGAGAAAAAATATTGTGACTGGAAATAGCTTCAGTTTTTATCCATTCATTTAAGTCTGAGGCTTCTGGCCACCGTATCAAACAGCGAGGTTAAAGCGGCGAGTTTGCTGAAAACAGATTCTGGCTCCGTTCAGCAACCACTTTTTAAAAGGCAGGAAACTTTGTCAGATCACTAACCCCATTTGATGTGGCCGAGTTTGGATGGTGGCTGACTCTGCCTATTTTGAGTGCTGTGCGCAGGCAAAAACCACATCAGCCGTCCGACAGAAGGCATGGCGTGCGGCGCCTGCCTTGCTTCCCCCGGGCAAAAAAAAAAAGTCTTTCTGGTGACTGTAATCCTCATTACTTGGGTTTTTATTCAACATTTCAGTTATGCTAATTAGAGATTTTAGTTAGAATCACCTGCAAAGTCGCATCAGTTCCCTAAGGGAAATATAAATTTGGTTTGTTTAAGAGGATGGGATTAATATTTAATGTGAATAAGCATTAATAAAGAAGTAAATAAGGAGTAAGGAATAATGTGATTTAAAAGGATGGGAAAAAAAATATTTTTGCATTTACTGCATTTCGATATATAGCCGTTTCCCTGTTGACGTTATGTTTTAATCCCACAGCTGGTCAAAGCATGTCACTAGATTTGGCTAATGTCCATAAATCATTTGCATCACACAGTTGATGTAAACTTCTTGATCTGAATGTTCAATAATGTGACTGAGTTTAGTCTAAACCCAGCTTGCTCACGTGTTCTTGTGTGAATGCAGCCACATGCAGAAGTGCATGGATGTTGCCCATGTCAGTGTCCCTAAACCGTTTCTTTGTTTCCCCTCCTTCATCCAGGCTACTGCAGAGTAATGAGCCCAAATCACTACAATTGGCTGCCCCCTGAGTCTTAATTAGTGCACTTTGTCTGTGTCCGTTTCCGTAGCACCCTGAAAGCTGCAGCCTCCGAGTTCCCTTTTTGGTGTGTGCGTTTGCGTGCATTTTGTTTTTATTGAACTCGGTACGCCCTTGACGAGCACATCTTTAAAGCACCTCAAACTCCGGCAGGTGGCAAATGATTTATTTGAATACATGAGTGCACGAGCAGACCAGAGTCCTCGCGGCCAAGGGTAATTTGCTTGACTGTCGATAGATGCCTCAACAGGTGTGCATTTTTATAAAGCATCACACACACACACACACACACATACACCAACGCACGCCCCAATAAAGACGAGGAGTAGCTGTGTGATCTGTTTACCACATTGTTAGAAAGACAGAAAGGGCTCAAAAACTAGATGTTAAATTATGAACATTTTCCTGGCATCTTTATCATCTTTGTGCACCACATGAGAGGGCCTTTTCCTAAGAGGCCTGAATAAAAACATTTCAGTGCCTAATAAAGTCCTCTGGGTATTGGCTCTTCCTGTAGCCTTCCCAACATTTCCAAGACATCCCCCACCCACCCCCAAATGCAAAGGCTTTCTTCCTTTCCCCTTTCTCTTCCTGTACAAATCCACTTTCCTCTCCTCTATCCCTTGTTCTTGGGCACTTTCTACCTCTTTTTCTACCTACCTCTATTACTTTCTCCTTCTGTCTCTCTCCCCACATTCTCTTTTACTCTGACTCACTCATCTGAAGCACTGCTGCCATGCATTGCTTGTAATGGTGCAGGGAGGCAGAGAGAGGGAGAAGGAATATTTCATCAAAGGCGCTGAAGGGAGTGCTTGAGCGATCATTTGCAAGTCAGATCTAGCCAGGGGACCTGGGGACGGGGGATGAAGTCAGTCAGTCAGTCAGTCAGTGAGTCAGTGTGTGTGTGTGAGAGAGAGAGAGAGAGAGAGAGAGAGGCAGAGAGATGGGGGCATGATTTAGCATCATGCTGGGGCTTCTCAGCCCCATCTTGCCACTTCTTGTCCTTCTTTTCATTTCATTCTCTCTCTCTCTCTCTTTCTTTTTTTTCCCTCCTTTGCCTAGACCTCGGCCCCAACCAAAGAGAAAGTTTAGTGCCTAAATACTGTAAGAGAAACCTAGTAGGTCTGCAATCAGCATGTACTGCTTGCTTGTGTAGCCATGATGTATGCTGCATTTTTAATGCCTTTGAATACATTTTTGTGTTATATGAAGTGTGAGAGGACTAAAATGTCTACATTTGGGTCTAGGTTTGCATACTTGTTAATTGATGAGAGCTTGAGGAAAAGAATAAGGTGGCGGAGTTGTGACACGATCACCGGAGACGTTGTTTAGTTGTGACATATTAAAGGTTGCTGTGATTGTGTTTGTGCCTCCTAAGAGCTCTGCCCACATCAGCCGTGGTCACGTCGCCTTGTTTTTGTTTTTTTTTAGCCTGGTGTTTGATGTGTGTGTGTGGGGGCGCTGAGGCGGTGGTCGATTAATCAGACGCAGTGTGACACACGCAGGCTGGCAGGCTGGCAGGCTGGCGACCGGGGAGCTAGTTGGTAGCGTGGTGCTAGCCCGTTTTCTTGCCCCCTGTGTCCGTCCCAAGGACGTCTGAGGGGGAGAGTCATTGCACCCCTTCCGTCAAGTCACCTCCCCCCACCCCATCCTTTCCGTCTCCCCCTCGGGACGACCCTGGCTGTTGCCCACTACGGTGACACCACATCAGTCATACTACAGTAACCCGGATAAATCTGAATCACATTGGACGCACAGCACACACACACACACACACACACACACACACACACACACCTAGCACCTCAGCCGGCACTGGCGTGCCATGGGATGGGCCAAAGCGTGAAGGTTAATGATGTCTGCAGGCATGCACACTCCCTACTCTCTCCCTACACACCTTTCTCTTTCTCTCTCTCTCTCTCTCTCTCTCTCTCTCTCTTTCGCTCTCATTCAAACTTACTCCCCTTACACAATCTCTTCTTCTTTCCTTTGCTCCTCTCTTTCTCTCTCACACACACAGACTCACTCTCGCACACACACACTCACACACTCACTGTGAGAACCCAATCAGATACTCTGACAGCTGTCTTTAACACTTTGGCTTGAAAGTCTTGCCTGTCCCTGACCTCATTATCCGAGTCCTCATTCACATCACACATATGCAGACAGGTGCACACTCATACATTGCCACACACAGACACATACAGATGAGAGAGATTTTCAGGGCGGGGTGAGAGGAACACCTGCAGAATGTAATGGAACAAAAACTGTTGTGTCTGGCCAATCGCCTTTTCTTTGGGGTTCCCAGCAGATGATGGTTCTTATTTTAATGGAGACGAATACGCACCCCACGTCTTTGCCTTACAAGTCCCTGACATTTCCTCCAATCGTTCTCTCTCTCTCTCTCTCTTTCTCTCTCTCTCTCTCTCTCTCTCTCTCATCTGGTGAGTGATCGTGACCTCCCTCTAATCCCTCCCCCCTCCCCGCTCCAGGTCTAGTGAGCTAAAGAGCAGCGCAATTTCACAGTCATGCATGAATTGTTACAGGTTCTTTTCAGTCATCCCCTTCCCTCTGTCTCTCTCTTACTCTCTCTAGCATTGGAAGTAAAGTAGGGAGAGGCAGGGGAAGTCGACACTTTGCCCCAGGCAAAGCTGCGCATCCTTGGGTGAGGCCTGAGGGGGTGGGGGTTTGAGGTAGCGGGGGGGGGGCTGGGGGAGTGGGAAGAGGAGTGCGGTGGGCCGCATCTGCCATCGCCTGTGACTCCAAACCCCCATCTCATCTCATCCCCTCCCCTCTGCAGCAGGATGTCACTGGCTCTCCTCTCACGAGTATCCCAGTTTCTCAAAGTGAGGCAAAACACGCACACACACACACACACACTCAGAGAGAGTACAAGCTAATCCAGGCATGTTTAAACAGTCTCTCACAGTGGCCAGGGAGAAGAGAGTGCGGCCAAGCCCCTACAGGTCAGCTGCCAAGGACACTTGCGCAGACTCCCCTTCACCACCACCCCCCAACCCCACTGAGGAGTCCAGTGAGATGCCTTGGAGCAAGTGATGCAAAACCCAGGCAATTTACGGAGCAGGTCCCTGGGGAGAGCCGTGTTTCCTAGTGGTCAAACAGTTTTGTGTGTGTGGGGCATTTCCAGCACATAGGGCTGGGTCGAGGCACAGTGTCCATGTGTGGAGTGTGTATGTGTGTGAGGGGGAGAGTAATTGTGTGTGCAAATGAGAGGTCAAGTTTGGCTCATATTTCTCTTGGTTAACACTCTCTCAGCTCCACAGTTTCTGGTTCTCATCAGCATAAGTGTGTGTGTGTGTGTTTGGCTGCGGCCCCCCTCCTGATGTTTTCACATGTGGCCTGTCCCACTTTGATGATGTCAGGGGCAGCCAGGGCTGGAGAAACACATGTGCTGGTGTCACGCTCAGTGAATTGGGTCACATCACACACACACACACACACACACCACTCTGTCTCTCTGTGCCAACACACACAAAGAGCCCTCACCACATCAAAGCTGCCCCCCATAAGGAATTACCCACCGAGCGGAAATCAACTGAGCTGGTGGCAGGCGAGGTGAGGATTTCAAACGGGAGGAAAAAAAATGTGGACAGAAGGAAGGAAAAAAAAAAACTAAAGAGAAAAGAAAAGGGTGAAACTAGCTCCCCTGCTGATGGTGAGGGGGGCAGAAATGAACACGCAACAGGGCCACACGCTGGCTCAGTGTCTGTAGTCGTCACCTATCCACGGTTGTCTCTGTCTCTTTCGCCCGTGGTTATAATATGATTGCTATGATGCATGGGCCGCAATTTAGCTGAGGAGAGGCTTTTTCTGCACGCGCTCGATCCCTCTGTTCAGACTCTGGCAGGCGGCCCCCTCACGTGTTATCACCCAGAATAATGGGCTTCATCAGTGGACGCTGCGGCACTAGACACCAGCACCGACATCCATCAGGACGGAGCCTGCTGCTTTGAGCCGACAGGGATGTGGATGGAGTGGAGAGGAAAGGAGGGGTCGGCTGTGGAAAATCAGGGAGTGCGAGGGAGAGAAATGTAAAAAGCGTTGAAGGAAAGAATCCAAATCAAAGAGCTATTAAAGAATTAGAACGGTTAGAAAGAGAGAAAAGAAAGTAATGGTTGGAGAGAGAGAGTGGGAGAGGTAAATACTGCAGGGATGGGAAGGGGCAGGGAGCTTTGCTATAAACCGTGATTAGCGGTGGAAGCAGAAACGAGAGCGGGACTGGTCGCAGAGCGAAGAGCAGGTGCGCTCAGGTGGTTGGGTGCCATCAGCGGCCCCGTCCTACCTCCTCTCTGCAGAGGAAGATCCCAGAGGCACCCACAGGGACGAGGCTGGAAGGGGCGCCACAGATGTGATATTAGGACTCCACATGATGGCTCTCACACGTGCCTGTGCTTGACTAGACGAAACGTCTGACTGACGGGCTGCGTGGCGCTAAAGTTCAACTGCAAAACAGGCTGCCTCGGCCAGATGAGCTTGTCTGACACTTTGAAGTGTTTTATTTAGCTTTTCAGTGCCACCAATAAATCACACACATGCACAGATAGGGAACCATATTGTCCTAATTCAGTCATTCCTCGGTGCTTTGGAATGATGCCACACACCGAAGCAAAAGTCCAATGATAATAATAACAATAATCACCACAGCTGCCTCCAATGAAAATATGTCACTCAAAGGCATTCTCCAAAATGTGGTCCTAATTAAGAATAGAAACGAATCATCCCCCTCTCCTCCTTCCCTCTCTAACACTCCTCTCTCTCTCCTTTTCTCCTCCTCTCTCTCTCTCTCTCTCTCTCTCTCTCTCTCTCTCTCTCTGTCTCTCGTCTCGCCTCATTTTCATTTGAGCTCTTCTGAGACTTTATGTCTGGAGTTGCCTAGAGAAGTGTATGTGTTTGGGAAAGGATAAAGGCATGAGGTGGGGAGAGGAGCAAGGCAGACTAAAGGGGTGGAGGTGGGTGAGTGTTTGGATGGGGTGGGGTGGGGTACTATAGGGAGAGGTGCACCCAAATGAACTGCAGTAATCCTCTCTGCCTAATTGGTCATTGTGTTGCCGCATGGAGTGCAGCACTGTTTATGGGAGTGCAGGCTCCCTCAAGGTCTCAGGAACTTGAGGAGGCCTTTTCATTGCTCTTTAGTTTTCAGAGGCTTGCTGTGTGGGGGAGTGTGGGCGGCTGACTGGTTGTTATATTGTGTGTGTGTGTGACTTCTTCAGAGGATTTCCGGAGCATATCCAAGTGTGTGTGTGTGTGTGTGTGTCTAGGACCATGCAACAAGCCTTGGACCTCCAGGATAGAGCGAGTATCTGGGTGTGTTTATAACCACAGACACAGACAACACTGTCCAGACTGCAAAGCCTGGATTGAGTGCGTGTGTCTGGGGACACTTACAGAAGATGGACTACAGCAGATTCAGCTATACATGGGTGTGTGTGTGTGTGTGTGAGGGTGTAGGTTTGTGTGTGTGTGTGTGCGTGTGTGTGTGGGCAGTGGTAGAATTTAAATGCTGACAGATCTGCACTGCACCACCCTGGCTGCTGAGTCTCAATGTGGCCACAGACGACACCTCTCTGCTGTCCCTTCTATATTTATATCCTCTCTCTCTCTCTCTCTCTCTCTCTCTCTCTCTCTCTCTCTCTCTCTCATTCTGTCTGAAATCTGGTGCAGCCTTCATAAGAGCCGCATGCAGATGGGTGCCACTTTAGAACCTCTCTCTATTTCTCTTTCTCTCTCTATTTTTCTCTCTCTGTCCACCCCCCCCCCCCCCCCCCCCTCCTCTTCCCCATGGGCACTGCCCCCCTGTCATGCCCCTCTGTAAAGGCCACTGGCCCTCAAGCTGTGGAGTGACATTGCCGCATAGGGCCCGTGGGTCTCCGCAGCCCATGAAGGGGCAAGATAAATGTCACCTTTGGCAGCTCGGGCCGTGTTGACACAGGAGCCAATTGATATTGTCACCATTAATATTTTGCACAAAGTACTGCAGAGACTGCCTGCACCCCCCATCTTTTCTCTCTCGATTGCTCGGGCCTATTGTGTTGTCTTGCTTAATGTTGTCGTCGTTCGCTATTCTGGCAAGTCGGGCAGATTAGAAATTCTCTCTTATGGGCCATTTTCTTTAATTGCTCGCTGTTATGGGCTGCGATTAATGTTGTAATAATTAGCATCTGAGTGAAGTCTCTCTACAGAACTGTGTGTGTGTGCCTGTCTGTGTGTGTAGTGTGTGTGTGTGTTTAGCTGGCACTGCCATCAGCAGTGAGGGGAATGGGAAGAGAGAGGGTTCCAGGTGTAAATGACTCAGCAGGGAGAGTCCATCCTCCAGCCCATCAAAGGCGAGACGTGTTCTCCACGCTCCACTGGCTGCTGCTTTATGCAGAGGTGAGGGAGTGACGGAGGAAGACGGATAAAGAGCGGCTGGCAGTGGCATTTGTATTCAAAGAGGGTCCAGTATATCATATGCTCTCTGACATGCAGTAGAAACATGTGCCAAGGTTTACTGATCGCTCCCACTAGCATAGCCAAGTGTGTGTGTGTTTGTGCGTGCTCAGTTCTGTCGGTTGTGTGAGAAAAGCAGTGACAATAGAGACACCTTCAAAGGAAATGCAGCATGCATCTTTGCCAAGTGTCATAAGCCCAAAGCTTGCCCTTCATATTAATTCAGCATATCAGAGAAAGATAAATCGAGGGTGATTTATGAGCAGAGGACGAATTAAAAGTGTGGCACGAGGCCCCTGCTGTATGGATTAACTGTTTGGGCACGTATTATACTGCAGTGAGGTGAGCATGAGCGGGAATGAAGGAACAAATTACCCGGCCTCTCCACAACACCCCCCCACCTCCCTCTCCCTCCGCCCTCCCCATCGCCCCAGTGCTCTAATTACATTTCAGATGAAAATCACCCAGCTGGTCAGCTAAGGTTTAGCTCTCTCGTGCCCGTGCACGCTTTCACCTAAACATCCACCCACACACACACACACACACACACACATGCATTCACACATACACATACCTACGGCAACGGTTCAAGAGAGTTACTCTTCCTCTTGCTGCAGGAGAGGTCGGATGTAAATGTCTCCTACTTAATTTTTTCATTTTTCTCGGTGAGAGTGTGTGCATGTGTGTGTATGTGCGTGTGTGCGCATGTGTGTATGTGTCTGCATGTGTATGTGTATGAAAGAGCTGTGGGTGGGGGTTGAGTGCTAACTGCTCTGAGCTAGCGCTGCTCTTTGAGTGCAAGAGTGAAATGGGATCCCGATGCTCTGAAGCGGATTAGCCGCCTTGCAGCAGGTGAGTTTCATTTAACCAGAAAGCAGGGGGTGCACCATAAAGACAGCCCCCACCACCACCCCCGTTTGGCCACCAAATCCAATCCCATTCAGGCTCATTTGTTCTTCTGCTGGTTAGTTTTAGCGCGTCTTCATCCAGTCTTTATTGCCGTCCTGGGAGTTCTAAGGGGGGGGGCGGCAAATAAGCATTATGGGATGAGGCCTTTCCTGTTGACCTTCGACCCCAAGGCCGTGCCTAAATATCCCCCAGGCTTT
>JAGFZM010005383.1:0-27500 GCA_017657215.1 Limnothrissa miodon | reverse complement strand
CTTCTCCCTGTTACGAGTTATAGTGTTTCAAGGATCCTTTTCTTTCCCTTATTAGAAGCCCCAATAACAAAGCCCAGTTGAAGTCATTAGGAGAGGGGGTCTATGGAAGCAGACTACTTCCTGGTTGGCCTGGCTCATTAGCCCACTGGGGCAGCGATGCACTTCCAGTGTTTTGCGGATTACTGAAGTCTCTGAAAGGCCGCCAACCTCCCTTTATTTGGGCACTGCTGCTTCGAGATCCTTGTTAAAGCGGATTAAGCCGAGGCATAAATGTTTAATGTCTGTGCAATGGAAACTCATAACAACGTGGGTCGAAACTAACAATTAGAGGAGTTTTAAAAAAGGCCCTGAACATTCCACACTGGGCTCCAGGCTTTGCGTGGGGTTGCGGTTCGAAGCATGTCCAGTTGGATGTCTTTCAGACTTAAATACACGAAGGCCTGAAAGGAACGATCTCTCTGTCATTCTAAACTCCACTTTGTGAACACGATTTCAAATCGTGTGAGCCACTTTCGTCTTGTTTCTTGACTAAAGACAAGCTGTGAGAAACAGATTTTTGCTCCCTCATGACAGAAAAGACAGGCCAAGGGTAAGGAGGGAGGGAGGGGGGAGAGAAACGGAACAAATGAGAGAAGTGACGCACTGTTACCACTTACCGAGTGGCCCAATTACTACACCCCCCCCCTCCCCCAGAGACAGACTACATATGTCTGTTTTTTCTCCATCTTAATCTCTCTTTCTCTTTTTTCCCTCTCACTTTCGCTCTCTCTCTCGCTCTCTCTCTCTCCTCTTGGCTTCATTTCCGTATGATGAGAAGCGAAAGAAAAAAAAACATTCGCTTGATTTCACAACGACCTGCTCAGTCTGTGTGAGGTGTGCCTGAGAAAAAAAGGAGCAAAACATCCTCCTCTATGTGTAAATCACAGGGGAAGATTTATAATGACATGAAGCACTCCAATTATTACATCCCCAGTGGAGCACCGCTTACCGATTCTGCACCCAAGGGATTGTGGGAGTGCGGAGTGCGAGCTGTAATTAATGGCTGAATGCACGGAGCTTTGCGCTGACTAGTCTGCTGTATCACTCGATGGAGTCACAAACTCCGGCGCAGTTTTGCCGTTTTCGCCGCGGTCGCACTGACAATGTCATTACAGTGACGTAACACCACTCACTGAGGTGTCATGGCACTACAGTCCTGCTCAGTGATCACGTTGCAGCGCTTGAGTGTCAATGAGAAGATATATGATGCCACATTTCACCTTCCAATTGTCTGTTCAGAGGGTGGTGTGGTTTTGTTGCCAGGTGTGTGGAAAAAAGGGGAGAAAAAACTGTCTTTGTTGGGTTTGTTTATCTGTTTGCCAGTTCAGCTGTGTACTCCATTCCATCATTTTGATGAGATATGCCCCAAAGATGTGCACGGTGACTCATGAAATGTCATGGTCTCAGAGGTGAGACAAAGGTCGGATTCAATACACGTCCTTCACAAGCTGCAGGGTTTCTCGAGCTGGAGTCTGTGGAACTGTTTTCCTGCCTGCTGTGCCTCCAAGCCCGGGCCTTACCAATGGACTGAACTAACCACTGGAATCTGAACCAGCTCAGCCACGTTTTTCTTTGTGGCTGCCCTCACCTCAGTAGACCCTGGTCCGGGGAAACAAATGGCTCAGCAAGCTTTCTTACTGGGCCATTTGAGTGAGTGAGGAAAAAGGTTGGCAAAGAACTCGAGGTTCCTGAATTCTCCCTTTTTTGTGAAAAAAAAACCCTAGTCTCTCTAAAGGCTTTTTGCCTCAGTAAGCCTTAAGCCATTTCTGCCTGTTAATAAGTGCTAAAAAGTGAACTTATAGTAGCATATAACACAGCAGATATCACTTTGCTTCCTCTTTCTCTCTCTCACACAAAAAAAAAGAAAAAAAATGATCTTGATGGTGGCACTTTCTCATCCATTCACACCATGGGGTTTAATTTCAGATTCAGATTTTCAGATTTCTTTTTGTGTTTGTGTTTTCATGCTGCCACACACTGAGCTGATTCTAACACAAGCTCAAGTTAAGTAGTAAGTGACCCTAACATGATGAGTAGATCTGTGCCTCAGATCACTGCCTCATTGTTAACCCAATAGGAGATATTCCCAATAGAAGAATGATTGTCTTGTTGATGGGTGTGTTGGCCATCTCTTCCGGCAAGGAGTGTTTTGCGCTGGACGGCGTACTGCAGAGTTGACGCTTGCTCAGCTTGGCTCTGCTCTGCTCGGGGTAACCTTCCCACATCAGAGGGGAGCCAAACAGTGGACGGGCGGCCAAATTGAGTTCATCAGCAAATGTGCGTCTGTCACTTGAGGTTTGTGAGGAAGGGCCACGGCTTCAGCTCCCTTTCAGTGTCCTTGAGACATGAAGTGCGAGAAAGGAGAGAGAATCACTGTGCTCAAAGCTCTCTTCTATCTCTCTCTCTCTCTCTCCTTCTCTCTCTCTCTCTCTTCTTCTTTGTTCTTGTCTCTGTATGAGACCGTGCTAGCAGACCTCTTAACAATGCTACATGCTTCGACTGGTATGTAGGGTGAAGCCAAATCCGTTTCTCTGATCCCATTGATGTCTCGGCTTAGTTTTAATTGCGGAGGTAGCTATTTGGAAATGCTGCATCTCTGTCGGATTTCATCACGTTCTCCCCCCAGCGCTGTAGCTGGGAACGTGTCACCACAGAGAGAATGGCATCTTGCAGAGCGTTTGCATTTATCTGCACGGCTGAATTGTAATTTGTGCTGAATAACCTCAAGGTCTTTTTTTTCTCAGAGGCCGCAGCCAGCACTTTGCACTCTCGTCAGACTGAAGCACACAGCACAGACTTATTTATTTATTTATCTACTATAGCTCTCCTCCACTGCAGAACTGGAGGGCGAGATGCCCACTTAAAACAAGCATCCTCACATTTATCATTCCATCCTGTGGCAAGTAACACTCAAATCTTTTTCTCATGCTCATACATGGGAGAGAGAGAAAGAGAGAGAGAGAGATTGCCTTGGATGGGTCACGAGTACGTTTGTTGTCATGGCGGTATTAGTGGGTGACATTCACATCTGGATTGTTCCGAGAACTGAAATGTGTGTGAGAGAGCGCACTTCACCTAACAAGACCAGCTTTCCAGGGCCATCGTTGGGGCATAGCACACATACAAAAACAAAAAATCTAAATAGGAACCCTGAACAGAGGAGTTGAAGAATTTCTGAATGACAAACACGCCTACGTCCTACTTTTGAAGAGAAAAAAAGTCCCCTTTCAAATCCATCTTTTTGAAATTGTGGAAAAACAATGTTTATAAAGTGAAGAAAAAAATGACCGCCTCTTTGTCGTGTAGTTTACATGAATATTGAATTGTCTAATTAGCTGTTCCACAATACCTCAATTAGTCGCACCGCGGGACACCTTTCACAGGGTAGTTCTGTTCGGAATGCGAATACCCAAGCATCCATTCCACATAAGCCGCAAGTGTCGGGGGGGACATGTTTTCCAGTGGACTTGTTCGCCCTACAGTTGTGTTGCCGCTGCTTATCACGGCTTATGTAAAGCTATGACCACAGCACCTGCCAAGCTAATCCCATTGCAACACCCCAGAGCTGATTTTCATGATTGCCCATCATTATTATGCTGGCCTTGGCTGCATGTCCCCAGTCCTCAGGGTGCTGATTAAAAGATATCCATCCAGGGTGAGGGAAAGCAGACACCTCTTTGATTCACAGCGAGCTTGTGGGCCCCCTCTGTGCAAAGACAGGGTGGGAAGATGGGCAGCCTGCATTTTCTTGCCAATGAGATGACCATATAAATATGCACTTCTTTTCCTGATCACGGACCAGCTTCACAGGGAGGTGCACCATTATGGGGAGTTATGGGGTTAGGATTATTAGCATTCAGTTTCCTACTTTTTTTCCTCTCTCTCTCATAGTCGTGATTGATTCAGCTCGTTGTGGCGTCTTCAGCTAGCCCTGAAAAGTGAAAGCCTTATGGTCGCCCTTCCCCCTGCTTGATGCATCTTGCTGGCACTGGCTTTGAACAGCAGCTGGCGGAGGACATTTAAGGCAGTTGTGGTGATTCGGTGAAGCCACATTAGCGCTGTCGTCAAAAACCATCTGTTTTAATCCGAAGCCAGACTGATGGAAAGAACGAGCTAATTGGAGTTCAGCGCCAACCAGCGCACCAGAGGAGACTCTCCATCCTGCGGCCGTGCCAGGATTCAACATACACAGACACACACACATATGCACAGATAGAGGTACCAATCTTATCCCCAAAGACCACTTACAGGACAGTTTGGACAGAGGCAGTGGGGTCAAAAAGCAGATCTTGGAGAGAAAGGGGGAAGGAAGTGATAGAGGAAGGCAGCAGTTCTCAGACAAGAGGAACGAAAGATGACGAAGATAAAAATCTTCAGCCCCACAACTTGCCACAATCTTCCTTTGCTATTCCCTTCATCACACACACGCACACACACACACACACTCACACACACAGTACAGGCGAGTAGCCCCTGCTGTGCCTCTGACGCACATCCTTCTGTTCGCCTCACCTTCTGTTCCGCTCGCCTACGACGGACGAGGAAGAGCCACTGAGCTGCTGAGAAGCCCAGGCTCCCTGCCTCACCCTCATTAAATCCCTTATGCATGGCCCCAAGGCCACGGCAGAGGTGACAGCGGTGGCAGTGGTAGCATCAGCTGGCCAGATCAGATCAGTCCAGCTGCCCTATCGCGGCTCATCACTCGCCACCGATTAAGCTCACAAAAGCACGGCCCGTCCAGAGGAGGCATCGCCAGCGTCTCGGTGGCAGCCTTTTCATGTGGAAAATTGCACGCCCATCTTCGAGGACAAAAAAGGAAGCGGCTGAGCAGCCGGGAGAGGGCAGAGTGTGAAGATGTGACAGCCCGTGGCATCTGCTCCGCTGGGACGATATCTCATCCCCATCGTGCCCACACACACACACACACACACACACAAAAACACACAAACAAATATACTGTCTAACTTTGGCTTATGCCCACACATATACAAAAATTGGTATAGTAATACTATAGGTTATTTATGCCAGTATACAATAAACACACACACACACAGCTGTACAGTATCTCAGTATCTACACAAATACACGCTTGCCAAGCCTGGGAGGAGAACCAACAACCACATGCTATTTCATGTTTTATGCACACAGCATGTGTTGGCAGCTGACAGCCAAGTCATTAATTTGGAATAATGTATATGAACGAGTGCAAATCAGAGGCAGAGAAAATCGAGAGGGGAAAGAAACAACAGCACATGGATGGCAAGAAAGGCAAACGGAGAGAGAGCACAGAGAGATGAAGTGCAGGGATGAGAGAGGAGACTGAGCAGAGAAAAGCTATACGGCATATAATTTACAATTTACTCCCACCTCCGTGTTTTAATCTTGGGCTTGTTCCTTTGGATGGATTGAGGCGCAGTAATCAAGAAAAAAGCCTCCTCTCTCCATCCCCCACCTCCTCCTCCTCTCCTCTTGCCCTCCCTGCTTCCTCCAGCCTATTTCCCGCCACCAATTCATGGGCTAATTAATAGAAAGCTTTGAAAGGGTTACCCCCCTCTTCCCTGTCTATAGGGAAGCATAAATCACCATCGCTCTCCTCTCGGATGCCCCTATAGAGCCGGCTGGCATCAGGACTCGCTCAGCGGTGCAAACGCACCCTGCCACTCACAAACACATGCCGAGTTCTAGCTCTTCCACATTGGAGCCCATTCCTATTAACCAAATGGATTTAGTAAAGGCACGAGTGAAGGAAGGAGAGAGATGGGGGAGAGGACTAAAGCCAGAACAGACATTTATGTTCCCTGCTGTTCCGTTAAAGCTTTTCTGCCTTAACCAACGTTATATGCCTGTGCACATGAAAGAGACGAAACCATTTTTGTGGACCTGAGTAAAAAAAATAGCACTAGCACTAGTGTCAGGCTGAGGTTTAAAACGAATAAAAAAAAAAGCTGACCAACGCACTTAAACTGAAAGACGCAAATTCAAATGGATCCCCTACTCATCTGATTTAATGCAGGCAGATATACGCACCGCTTATAGCTTAAACAAGCTGAATTGATGTCCCGTCTCGCAGTCACGGCAGACACTCATGCAGCTGCCCTTCAAACATTGACAAGATGTTTTGGTCACGTTTAAGCACAACCGCCATGGCTGTGTATTTGTGTATGGATGTGTATTTCGGACAGGTCTGACCAGTACCTCTGGAGTGTTAAATGGAAAATACTTAATGGATGTGTCACACTGTCTGAGCTGTGTCGCTTTCATCCACTGGAGGCTGCCTAGTGTGTGAAAGAGGGAGAAAGAGAGAGAGGGGGAAAGAGAGAGACCTATAACATGTAGAAATACTGCGCAACCTGCCTCTTTCAGTAGCTGAGTGACCATAAATTCTCTTTAACACAGGTTCAGTTGGTTTGCCTGGTCTTTTGACACACACACACACACCATGAGCAGCTGTCAACATGTACTCACCAAACACTCCCTCCCTCACACAAACATTCAATATCTCACCCAATCTGATCTCACCTTCTGGCAGCCATCACTCTGACACACGTTATGACAGGACCAGACTTGGAGTTGGGGGAAGAAACAAACACTATGGTTATGAAACGAACACAGTTATGATTTGGATCTGCCTGCCAGTCATTGCATATTTGGTTTCTGAGGATGTGTGAACACTCGGAGGAGATAGCGTGTTTGTTTGGCTGTTGTGTTTGTTTGGCTGTTGAGTCCCATAAATTAAAGAATTATGTGATAATCTCGCTCTCATTTGCCTAGGTATTCCCAGACCTGGTCTTTCACAACCAGAGCATAACCATAATTAAATTTTAAGTTAAACAGTAGCATGAAACATTGCTCTCCACAATTTTGCCTTGTCATGTAAACAATAGTTCTAAATGCAGTTGAGTGTCCATAATCTAACGGTTGTTGGGTATTGTGTACAGCTTCATCCTAAGAAGCTGTGATTTTTGAAAATCCAACTTGCTAGCAGGTTTCCTGGGTTCATCTAGGCCACACTAACTCATTGATGGATTTGAAATTGAAATTTACAGTCCGAAGACCGACACGCTTTACGTATGGATGTCAGCTTCGTGCTTTGTGATCGTGTTTTCTGTTGCAACCTCCTGCCAGTGGAAAGCAGTGTATTTGAATGAGGAGCCAACGTCAGTTTAGCCAGGTCTTAAGCGAACAGCTATGATTTAGAGCAGGTTTATTATTTAGCCCTCTCTGAGAGGCTCTTGGGTTGTAAAAAAAAAGGGCTTGTGGGCCTCCTGGACTCCCAACAGTAAATCTGCTGCTGCCACCCCTGCTCACCCCACACCCACAGTCATTATTCCCATTACAAAATCAGAGCGCAGCAGAGCGCTATCATCTTACGGGCAGAAGAGAGGGGAATTGGCCCAAGCCACCAAATTCAGACAAATAGCCGTGGGACACTAATGGTAGCAGCAGAGAGATTGCACAAGGGGATGGAGTTTGGAGAGTGCTGCTGTTTTAAGGACAAAAGAAAAGAAAAACTGTTTCTCCCCCCAAACCAGCTAACCGGAGCCATGGTCACCACCACAATTCCCAAGTTAGGTTTAATTTTTCTGCTAATTTCTTATTCTCTCTATGCACAAGCCTGGGGTGTCTTCTGGGTTTACGGAGCAAACCTGTTAAGTGAGGAGTAGTTTATGGTTGAGGCTAGCGCTGGCTAGCACTGTCCATAGGGTCTCCTTCATTTCAACACGTAGTTCAGGTCTTGGTGATCTGCAATTTTAGATAATGGTTTGCATAACTGCCTAATAACTGATACAGGAGATCATAAATTAGGCTGTAGGCTAGGCAGCAAAGCTTCAGCACTGCTGACAGTGACACATCTGTGAAGTGACTGTGAAGTGAATTCATAGAGACAGATGCATTTATTCTGTTTTTCTCAAATGGGATCATGTTTTTTCATACACATTTTAAAAGTTTTTAGTTGTATTGGAATGCATTGTGACTCCACAAAGAACTACATGCCTACCTCTAAGTACCGTAGAAGAAGAGCTTTGGTAAATAACATGTGTTGAGAGATAACAGATGTGTAAGCTGTTTAGAAGCATCTATAACAAGTTTTGAAGCTTTGAATGTATTACATGTTTTTTGCCAGTGCATTTGGAAATCCCATGTAATTTTGGGTTGTTACAAAACATATTCTCCCTGGCAAAGTTTTAAAGCTTAAATGTATTACATGTTTTCAAAGAAAATTAACCAAGGGTTTCTGGGTTATATCTATTAAACTAAATGGTATTTATTTTAACATTGGTTGATAGCTCTGGTGTCATTTAGTGGAAAGCTCTCAGACATCTATGGCTATTCATCTTCCAGAGTATGTGATTTAATACATCAATGATGCACATGTTGGACTCTGAGCTTGGATTAATAGGGACAGGCATTACCAATACATGATGTCAATTCTGGTGATGTTGGATTATCCTAAGGCTGTGTTATATTATGTCATCGGATGTGTCTGACTATAATTGCAGCACATTATGACTTTGCATTAAGTAATATACTACTTCAGACACTTCATGACTTTTCATTCAATTCATTCAGTCATTTGTACTATTTGTACCATGCATACCGTATTTGTCGTTTTGCAGGCATTGCTCAGATTGATTGTACAACTATCCTATTGCATGCAAAGGCAGTTCTGTCTCAAGAATTGAGCCCAGTCTACAAGACTCAGACAGCCATGGCTATACATTTTGATTTTGGCTGTACATTTTGATGACATTTTTTTGAGGGAAGCAAACTTTACTGTGGACAAGTGCAAACAATGCCTTACTTAGATTATATGTAAGTACCAGTTTTTGGTACTTACTCCAACACTATAATCAATCCTAGTTAGCCTGAAACAAATCATTGTGGTTAAACAGTTTCAGTGTTCAGTATTTGAACGAATGAGTGAACAGAAAAAGCAATGTTCGAAGTGAAGAGTGAAGAGTTTCTGACCACTCAGCACCACTCACATTCTCTGATCTGTATTTTTACTCAAGTGTATCAAACATACTGCTCTGCTAGTTGGTTTGGCAGATTATCTCTTAGCTGTCCTTATGTTCACAGTGAAAATTAGACTTTAGAAAAAGTGAAAGGTGTTTTTCTTGTTCAAAGGTATCCACAAAAGCATTCTGTCATGAGCCTGATGTTTGTTTTTTTTTATTTTGGTCAGGAAAATATGTACCTCCACGAAGGTCATTCTTATGTGAAATCACCAGTTAAAAGGCATGTCTATTACAAAATAAAATCTTTAGTGCTATTTTTAAAAAATTGCTGGTATTTTTCAAAAATTGCTGCTGGATCCCTTAAAGTTTTTGTGAGGAATCCTATGGGTTACGGTACCTGAGACTATTAACGTTCCAATGCAACAGCAGGTCGCCGTGTAAATGGCATAGCGATTATCCCACTTCCTCTGTCATAAGCTCTGCCTTGTGCTCTGGTTCCCAAAGAAGCAGAGTAGTCTCTCAGACCCCCCAATGACTCGTTCAAAAGGAGTCAATTGTGGCCAATGCCAAATCCCTTTTGAGTTATCGTAGTGAGTGAAAGCGCCACATCGATTTATTTGGCTCCACATCTTGCACTGTCTCCAGCCCTCCCCTCCCATGGCCCTTAAGTATCCAAGAATGCCCCATCCCTGGGGTCCATCGGCGGAGAGAGAAAGGTGGTGTTGGAGTCAGAGGGTGAGCAGAGCTGTGTAATGGCCTGAGTTTATTAAAAAGAATGGCATGTCAAAATGAGCTTCTGGTCCTTACCCAATGGGGCGCCAGTGATGACTCCTGTCCCCCGTGACTGAGTGGAATGGGCTTAGCGAGAGAGGCACCAGAGCTGATTCGACAGGCATTTGGTCGGAACAGGAATAGATACTGAGGACCGGTCCTACTGTGATGCATGCAGGAACGCTGCATGCTGCTGATGCAGTCAACAGTCTGCTGTTTTTAGAAAACACCACAAAAAATAAAAACTAATTGGACGCACTCCCGAGAAACGAATTGAGGATGGCAGCAGGCAGAGATAAGCAACATTTGTATTGGATAGGGGAGGTTTAGCTCCGGGAGGAGTCGAGTGCCAGCTTTGCTGTGTTTTTGACGTTATCACACTTTTTCCAAAACCACAGCACTGAGGATAAGACCTGGATGCGTCCTCATATCCTGTTGAATCATACTGGTCAGCATGTGTGGCTTGAGGGGGTGGGCTTGTGGTCGCCTCCTTTGGAAAACACACAGCGCTGCTTCTGTCCGATGCTAAACCCTCATGAAAAGCAATAAGAGTCCCAAACCACAAGCTCCCTTATCCCAAACACAATATAGCCAGTGATTATCCCTGAGCCAAATTAAATCAATTAGACCAGCGAGGTTGTTGTCCTATGTCTAAAGTAGCATTTGCTGGATGCTTGCTTGCATGCAGAATAGAGCTTCTACTGGCGAGGATATTTTAAATTGCTGAAACTTGAGAGCCAGTAGGAACTGCCCTTGAGCAACTAGGAGGTTCTTCCCTGCTGCTGGAGATCTTTGATCGCTCCCCTCTGCCTCTTCCTCCCGGTCTCATCTTCAGGTTTCTATGGGGCCCGGCAAAAGCCCCTCTCTGCAGGGGAGTGGCTCTGATGATCACTGTATCATCTGCGACTCAGGGGTTTCTCCACACGCTGCACCAGGGCTCTCATCTCTCATGTTACACACCACTGAACTCTCACACAGGGACAGCCTAAACGTGGTGATATTTCAATTATATGGCTAGGATTAGCCGCACATTAGGCCCCATTTGCATGACTGTAAATGGCCTAGATTGTTCAGTCATCCAGAATCGGGACAGGCTTATGCTTAATGAAATGTTATTGAGCGTATGGCCCTGCCTGATCACTGTTATTTATGCCTTAATGTGTCAGTGATGCTGAGTTCCACAGCTCAGAGGAGGTTATCGTGTCAAATGTGCAACAAGTTTTTCTGTACAATCCCTAATTAAATCTGTTTGTGGCACTTAGTCGTGATGTTCCTCAGTGAAAACCCATATGTTGCCACTCTGAGTGTCTCAGAAACTGTTTCAGACAGTTTGCTTCTGATTAAGCAGGCCTAGCCCAAGAGCAATGGTTCATACTTGACTCCGTTTCTAAGGGAGAATATGTTTTGTAACAACCCAAAATAACATGGGATTTCCAAATGTACTGGCAGAGCTGCAGTATTATTCCAGTAAGCAAACTAAACTAATAATATACCAGGTTAAACTGTTCATTTTTTGAGCCATTTCAATCCAAAATTATAGCCTGCAAGAAAAAGTGGATCCCAAAAGGAAAATGATGACGGTGCTTGCTTGGATCCACTGGCAGGATATTCTCCCAGTGTTTAGGAAGCAGCAGG
The DNA here is from genome assembly GCA_017657215.1 of Limnothrissa miodon. Taxonomy (NCBI): domain Eukaryota; kingdom Metazoa; phylum Chordata; class Actinopteri; order Clupeiformes; family Clupeidae; genus Limnothrissa; species Limnothrissa miodon. The sequence continues at coordinate 16,095 of JAGFZM010005383.1, read as the reverse complement.
AGCTGACTGACATTGTTTACTCTGGTCTGACTGAACTGAACCAATCTGCCTGGTTGGGCCTGGGTTCAGCTGCTCCCGTCCTCCCCCAGTGCACAGTGTAATTCAGGCACCCGCACGGGCAGCTTAAATTTGCAGATAATCGGTGCCAAGTTTATTTAAAGCTCCCGGACATGGAGCCAGGACCTGCCAAAGCCGGGAACCTCTCTGTACTCAGGTTAGATGTTGACAGGCTGCTACGATGATAGATGCCATGTTGTGTTTTGTTGTGTTGTGCTCTTGTGATCCAACGGAGCAAACTTTTAGAGCCATCGGCAGTTCTAGTGGAGCGATGCTGGAAATCTTTTCTCTCACAGATGGTGGTGAGCCTGCAGCTGCCTCCACTTTATTGCGGCGTTTTCAAATTCAGGACGGGCTCCAGACTTGCCAAAGCTTTTGCCTTTTTGATCTGCATTTTAATTAATGCTCAGGAGAAGTGTTTAAGATTACCATTGTGTTCATGAATAAAAGAGGCTTTAAATGTCTGCATCAGTTTTTCTCACTTTCCTACAGTAGTGCAGCTCCATCCACCCAGCAATATTTTGTGCGTGTGCAGCTCACTCCTGAGTACCTGTCACTAATTATCATGATATATTTATTGGAGGGAAAGGTTCAATCACTAGGTGACATTAATGGGAGTGATTTTTGTGCATTAGCAAGTTAAAATGGCCGATAATCGAACACAAAGCCTCTGCAAATGATCAGAGAATGGCATGGATTATGATTGAAGCAGTTTGCAGTCAGCGGTCCCCAGCCAACTTGCAGTGTGAGACAGCATCAGGTGAGCTAAACAATGAAAAAATGTCAAAGCCTTTCTCAAGCGAGGCCTGCAAAGACTCAGATATGTAAAGTGCCTTGAATTGGACCTCTCAAGCTCGTCTGGCCTGACAGCGTGTGCCCGAGCACTTTAGATGGAACAGTGGTGAGTATGGCCCACCTTGTCACTCTCTGTCCTCACACCTCATAAAATGCTTTACAGTCCACACAGGCTGTGGGGCTGGAGAACTGAACTGGGGTACGTTTGAGGACTAGAAGTGGAAACCCTGTTTGCTTAGGCCAGCGTAAGGACAAGGTATATACTCAGATGAACCTGTCCTCCATCAAGCACTGCCCGCGCTGGCCTCAAATTGTTGACACAGTTAGACACAGTTGACACAGTTCTACCTCAGGCCTCTGTTCTGCAGTGCTTTTCAGGAAGCTAGGCTCTGGTAATTAGCTGCATGACTACAAAGCTATTAACCCCAAATATGCTTTTTTTGACGTCGAAGGCTAATATTAGATAGCTTAATTGGCCTATGTGGTTCGCTCTGTGACCTAATTCCGATGAGGTACATTGATGTTCACAAGACTGCAATTTGTCTTTTATCGCCATCTATTTTTAGGAAGCGACAGACACCTGCTCTGTAGCCTAAAGATTAAAAGGCGTTGTTAATAGTGTTTGGAAAATGACTAAACAGGGTGTTGTCTGCTTTGTTGTCACTTTTTTTCCCCTGCTGTGCTGGAAACGGATTACTCCTTGTGTGCCTGAGCTCATTTGCAAAATTTGTGCTGGTAGAGTGGCCTGTACAACCACCCATTCTAAGTAGTGTCTTTGAAACGGCTCCTAATCCAGGTCTAAGGAAAGTTAACTGAGATACGCTTTTCCAGCAGCCCCCTCAGTCACTCTGCCAAAAAGAAATCTTATGATGCGGATAATAACGGTAATGATGAAAGAAAGTGTGGGGTAGCCTAAACTCAGGCAAGGAGGAATGGATCCCCACATCAATTCCCAAGATGCATTAGCTTTTTCCGTCCCCTGTGGCAATGCTGTTTGTTATCTGTCAGCTACAGCCAAGCCAAGCTACAGCAGGATATGGCAAAAAAACAATGTTAACCAGGCACTCTCCTTCCCATACACACACACACACACACACACACACATATGCACATTTCCAATGGCACAAATTGGACAAGAAAGCAAGCTATCCTGGGATTAAACTATATCTATTTTTTTCCATTTCCATTCTTTCCAAGCAGGACAAAGATCCCCTGTGTGTGTGTGTGTGTGTGTGTGTGTGTGTGTGTGTGTGCGTGTGTGTGTGTGTGTGTGTGTGTGTGTGCAAGGTAGGAACGCATGATGAGATTGGCTCTTCCCTGACACCACCCACCCACTTCACAACAGCAGAGGGCCCAATCTTGGAGACGTCTGGCCAGCACAGACAAGGGCAGACAGGAGCAGACTGGGAAATATGTCAGACCTCAATTTACTTGGGAGGAGATGAGCCTACATGAGAACCTGTGTTCCACCTCCTTCCCCTTTCCCCTCCCACACCCAAGGACCGTTCCAGGAACAGCAGCACAGCAAGAGGTAACCAAAGCAACAAATAAGCCTGTGCCTGGGGTGGGTTGATGCCTTCTCTGGCTATCCTTTCCCCCCTTCTATCAGATTTCATTATGCAATGCCATCTCCTGCTCCGACCAAGCAGTTTCATCTAGGGGCTAATCTTTGCTGGGCCACTGGTGATAGATTGCAAACAAGGATGTAATTGTTTTACATGTTGCTCCATGGTGATTGGCTTACACAAGACATTTGGTGTGAAGTGTGTTAATCTGGAATGAAATCTATGAAAAATGACTGATATATAGATTAGATATATAGAACCATAACCCTGGTAGGCAAGGTTCAGGGGAAAACTGTGTTCATTGTGCATAATTTGATTGCGTACATCATTCTTCATCTAAATTGGCAACAAATGAGCTTGAGTTTAATTTCATTAATTAGAAAATTAATCAACATCATTGGAGTTACAAAGCGAATAAGATTCCGGCAAGGTGGGGGGAGCATTTTTGCTGGCACGCAAAGGTAGAATCTGTAATAAAAAAAACAGCTGTAATTGAAGTCATTTCAATTGGTCCTCTGAAACTGAGATCCTTTGGTAACTGAGAGATTATTACTTCCACATAAACAAACCAAATAATAATTAAAAAGAATTATAATTAAACAAAGAATAATTAAATAAAAAGAATTCTACCTGGCAAAAGGGAACACGAGGAATAATGAAGACCAAGTTTTATGGATTTGTACTAAAAAAAATGAAATGTTCAATACAATGTATTATTTCAAATAAGAAGATCTGTAAAATGCCATCTTTATGGGAATTTTAAATTTTATTTGAAGATGTGAGACAAGAAGAGACAACAAATCTTAGCACTCTCAGAAAATCGTATTTAAGGGCTAAAGCCTTGATATACAAAATGGCAGATGACAGATCTCCACTGTCCCTCTTGTTTAAATCTCAGATTAAACATGTCACCAGTGCATGAGTAAGGTTAAGCAACAACAGGTGACCTATGGACTAACCATTCTGTGTGTGTGTGTGTGTGTGTGTGTGTGTGTGAGTGAAAGAAGGTCTGAGTGTATGGGTTTATGTGTCCACCAATATTTGGATGTGTTGTTACCTCAGAAGCCAATCCTCCCACTCCCTACCAACCTCCCTGCCACCGGTGACATGACCATTTAACACTGCAGCCCCAGGTTAAAGACTGCTGACAGGAATGGCTGATGGAAAAGTCACCCATGCTTTCAAGGATACCCCACCATACGCACATACATGCTGGTGCCTAAGGCTCTAAAGCCCCTCTGGATTGCTTTCCCAGCCCATTGTATTGCCTGCTGTGCTTCTTATCAGCAGCAAGCTACAGGGTGACATTGAGGGGAAGGGGAGAGGTGTTCACCATAGCCATAAATCAAGGGCTTGTCTGGGCTGCCCATGTCCCCCCTCCCCATACCCTGGAGATGCACTAACAGACATGTCTGATCTAATCTGAGCCGTGCTGACATGTATAACCCGTTTCATTTCCTCTGCCTTGATTGAAAAACACAATCTCATCTGGACCAAGGCGCCTTTGAGGCTTTTGCTTTTTTTAATGAAGCCAATTAAAGGTGAGGAGCACTGTTCTCAAAAGGCTGATCAAATGTCGGTGTGATTTTGTTTCTCTCCCTCTCTCTCTCTCCCTCTCTCTCGTTCTTACTCTCTCTCTCTCTCTCTCAATTTCTCTCTTTTCTCTGTCAGCATATTGCTAACTCATTCTTTTCCAACTGTCTGGTGTTGGGAAGTTTTTTTTTTATTCTTTTAGGCACAGTAATTACTTCTATGAGTAACAGTGCATGATGATCAAGAAGTGGCTCCACATCGTGTTATTTTCCCCTTCAGTTATGTCTGGAAACCAAGATACAGTTGACTGGTTCACTTTCATAGTGTACATTTTGCAAATAGCATCTAAGATTAGACCATTTCCTGTCTGTAGTTTCCTTATAGTTCTAAATGTCAGTTTATGAATCACATGATGAACATGAGAATGAACAATAAGTGTATGGATTCAATCAAGCCATGTGTTCTGATCTGTCGCTACAGTAATTATTTTCAGTATTCATGGAAGGTGGTGTAATTCATCCAAACATCAATTGTCAGGATTATTGATTCTATGTCCATTTCTAGGCAAATCAACAACGTTCATGACAGCCTAACAAAAGGTACAGAACACATTCAAATATATCAACCAGTTATATGAGAATGACTGCTCTTGAGCAATGTCCCATTGTAGCACTGTTCATGTGAAGTAGCTTGGTGACCCTTTTGAAGTAAGGTGGTTGGTGAGAGGGTGCCACTGCCAACCTATGACGATGGTCTAGACCTCAACTGACACATTCTAATGTCTGTACATGTGCGAGGGTTTGGCGTTTAAGGGGCCAGGTTCCCTAAATGCATTAGCAGGTTGTGAGATTACTGGGAAATAGTGTATGATTATCTGGCACACAGACGTAGGTTACCATGCCTCTTCTTACCTAAGTGTTCTCCGGTCCTCAAATGATTGTCGTCTGGCAATCCCAGCACCTCACCCAAGGCAATCCAGACCCTTCTCACGTGTTGTTCCTTGCTGGTGGAATGACCTACCAAGCACAATCAGAACAGGAGCGTCTCTGTCGGCCTTCAAAAAGTTCTTGAAGACCCAGCTATTCAGAGAGCACCTTCTGTTCAAGCACTTGGATAACCTTCACTGCACTGCACTGATGCACTACTATCCCCTAGCAATACTCCTTAAGGTTTTCTTCTTATCCTCCTTTGTAAGTCGATAAAAGCATCTAGGCTACTAAATGCATAAATGTAATGAAATGTAAATGTAAGCAATGTTCCCTCTAATTTTTTATGTGTCTGGGCAAACACACAAGGTCCCTGAGCACACCGAAGGCCACAGTGAGCACTGGTGTGGCCACAGTGTGCACAGCACACCGGTTTAAAATCTTAATTTCAAAGGATGTTCCATGGCTTATTAAAATAATCGATCACTAAATCATTAAATGCAGCAATTTTCACTAGTCTACTTTTAACAAATGAATAAATGATACAAATAGACCTTTCAGACATAACTTTTTGTTAACATTTTGCACAATGACGTGTGCTGTAGCTTGTGATACAGTATACATTTCTGTAACTGTAAAATATCCTGTAAAATATCTCAGTTTTTTATTAGAATTTAGAACTAGTAACAGCTTTGATTAATAATATTCATGAATTAAAAATGTTAATAAATGTCATTAGAATTTGCACAAATCTGACTTAAATTTTACCTTATTTTTCACATCTGTCCTTCTCACTTCTCAAATGGTCACGCACGCAGTGTTGGGCAGTACTGTAGCTTCACTAGCCTAATGTTAGCCAAACTACCCGTTAATTAAACTACATTTTTGAGTAGTGTGGCTGTAGTTAAGCTATATTTTGAATTTGATAGCTTTTCAGTAGTTTAGCCATTTTTTGGCCATGTATGTAGTAGAGCATCAGCAGCAAATATTCTATTTAGGCTGCACATGGAAGATAAGTTCCTTGTTATAATGTGACACATTTGATGTGTCAGTGGTGCCATAATTTAAAAAAATGTCCACAATGTATGGTCACAGTACAGTAAAAAGTCATATACCAGTAGGCTATATACTAATCTGTTACTATTGTATAACTATTGAGAGCGCTGTTAGTTTAATCTGTAAAATATTAGAAGAATGTTCATCATTTATTATTATAGGCCTGTACATTACGTGAAGTTAATCTACTTCTGTAATTTTTTTGTAAATTAGCTTGCTACATTTGGTCTTCGGGTAGCTTTGGTGTAGTGAAGCTTCATCTAGTACGGACACCAATTCTAACGTTAATTTAAATGAAACATGCTCTGATAAAATTATTATATGTTTACGCGTTGACGCGAGCTCCCTCTAAAGACCGCTGTATTGCATTGTATTGCACTACATTCTATTGGAGGGGGATCGCTGCTGTTGAGCATTGCAAATGCTGAATCTACCGTTGTAGGCCACAGTGGCGCATTCTACACCGTTCGTTCGCCGTGTCACGACTCATGTTAGCATCCTAAACAGTATGAAACTGATTAATTAACTGAAAAATGTTTCTTAATGGGCCTTTAACTGTGTTGCAGTTATGTGTTATGTAGCTTGATTGTTATCCTCTTTTTGTAAGTCGCTTTGGATAAAAGCGTCTGGTAAATGCATAACTGTAAATGTAAATGTGTATAGTGTTACATGTCTCCAATGCAGGTTATATTCATGGGTGGGCCCATGGGTGATGCCATCTTCATAACCACCTTTCCAGCAGCCACTATTTCTGGAAGGTGTCCGTAGACTTCATGAATCGTATCCGTTATGGATTGCCATTTATTTGCTTTTCTTGTCCTGCTGTATTTTTCTTCTCTTTATGCCTGATAACATGTTGTAGGATTTTGTAATCAAATTTGACTTAATCTTGACTTTGACTTAAACTTGACTTAAAAGCTGTGGATTCGGCTGAACCCCCAAAAAGATGTACCAGTGTGGATGCTTAAGTGGTAGTTTTATCAGTTTTATCTAACAGTGTTGATGCTACGGTGCTAGTTTGATCAGTTTTATCTAACTGCTTAGGTGCTTGTTTTATTTGTTTGTATTATTCATATTCCATGCCTCTACCCTTGGACTTGTTTGGGTTTTGCTGCTTTGCCTGTTCTTTCATGCAAAGACATGAATTCATAAACATACAATACCACTGAGAGTAATTACCTAACATTCCTGCCTGTCTGTGTTAGTAGACTCTAATCTTAACCTGTCCAAAGGGAATGGCCATTACCCTACAGTATGTTGAAAGTGTGGACTGAGTGTGCACAAGCCCTGAAATAAAACTTGATATGACTGAGCAGAGAACAAACTACAGTAAACTAAACAAAACAAATGCCTCTTCACATTCATTAATGTGCACTATGAAAGTCTGCTAAGACTACACAGCGATGGTAATTTCTTAGAATTGTACATCCAAATTCAAATGAAATTGTTGTTTGCCCTGGGGAGCAAACCTGTTCATGTCCAAAGGCAGGCTCAGCACAGATGCAGAGAGTGGGTCTGGTGTCCATAATGGCCCCTATCCTTTAAACATATTTCTTCATTCGTATATTCTTTGATATTTAAATGTTATGCAAATGTCAAATGTTAGTACATTCTAGATGTTCTTGGGTTTGAATCTGTTTATGTTCTAAGATTCAGACCAGAGAAAAAATATGTATTTGAGTCTCTAATGTGGCTGGCTGTGAATGTAGCATAGAGTACCAGATAACACTCTCCTCTGTGCTCTGGTACAAGCCACTATGTTTGCTCCCCAAGAACTTTCTTCAACACTGAGCAGCAGGGGAATTGTAACCTAAGCCCTGAAATTTGATATTAAAGCACACTGGATTAGAATTGCAAAGTCCATCTTAAATATTTAATCTTGTGATATAATGTTACATGATCCACGATCCCCTCTTTGAGCTTCTGTCCAGAACAAAGGATGTCTTTGTGTCACTCATCAGAACATCACAGAGTGTCAGACTTTTGATCCCTTGTCTGCTTTCTACTGAAATAAAACTCAAATCAACCATCCGCCTATTGACACAAGAAGGACTATGCCAGGCTATATGAATACCAGGATACATACTCAAAGTGTGTGTGTCTTTGGTTAGGGGAATAGTGTGGGTTTATGCTTAGTGTAAAACAGGATCTTGATTACAATTTTTCCTTACACGTAACTGGACTGTAAAAACCCTCTCGACCACTACAATGGATTACTCTGAGCCCTGTTTCCTCTCGTGATTACCCAGCTGGCTCTTTACAGCTTGAAGCATCACAAATTCCACAAATAATTAATTTCCAACTTCACTCTCTTTTTTTGGCAGCAACAAAGTGTAATGACGGCTGCACTAATAAAGTGCTGTAGCTGATGTTCAGCATTGTTGCTCTTTTGTAAGCACTCCAGATTAGAGAAGTTCTGATGATCTCGCTTTTGAAACGCTTTTGTCGCAGCTCTGTGATGTCTTTTGAAATGCCACAGTAACGAGGAAAGCAAAATAAAACAGCTCTGTATTTCAGAGGCATAGGCAGTCATCTCAGTTGAAGGACTTTGCTCCTGGCCATATATGTATATTTAATTGGATGTCAGTTCACTCTGTGAAATGCTCACTTGTTCATTCTGGGCTTTCTGCTCTTTAAAGACCAACAAATCACATTGCTTTCACATTGCACTGGCTTATAAATACTACAGCTCTGGTTTGCAGGGATGAATTCAACAACGTGGAAATGCTTTTGTTCTTGTTGAAAAATGTAAATTTTCCAAGTGAATAAGCATAATAAATATTTGCTACCACTAGGGTAGGTCTAGATTCCTAATAGAGCAATGGACATAGTATGGTCAGGCTAAACCCTGACGTATGTTCTTTGGGTGTAATGATGACTGACCAAAAGCAAAAATCATAACAGAGCAAATATCACGTATAACTCCAACATAATGAATTTATTCAGTTTCTTCATCTGTGATCTGTGATCTGTATCTGTACATTCCTGGAATTTCAAATAGCCTATAAGGCGCGGGGTCTGAGTAGTAGAGGCATAGAATATGCAGAATTCTTAGGGCACTTTTGCAACCCTCATGCTGTTTGAAGTGGAAAGGTTCAAAAAAGGTCCAGTAATATATATTTTATCGATGTAGATGTAGACGAGTGTTTATGGCAACATTACCTATTGTTTGGTCACGGATATCAGAGATGTTAGGTTCCTACTGGCTTATTATCCAGTAATTCCGAGTACTAATCCCATGCTTTTGATGTCAATGTGCTGTTTCAGCTAAGCGCACCGCTGTTTTCGCAGGGTAGGCATACCATTTAAGTGATAAATGAGCCATTTCATAATGCACTCACCTACGCACACGGCATTTTGTCAATAAGCACGATGTGAGATTTTATATGGGTATATATGGGTAGTTTAAACTAAGGACATAAAAATAATCGGTACTTTTATTATGAAAGCTAAGCCTTCTTTCGACAGGTGCCTTACGTTAACATAGCGCATTGATTCTTTCCTGCTGTAGATGCCATGTGACACCAATACTCCGTACATACAGGAGTCTCCCCGCTGTCATCACACTCATTTCCACTCTCCCTGCGCTCCAGTCGTCCTCTATCAATCTTTGTCCACCCCCTAGTCTCTCTACTCCACCTTCATGTCACCTACCGCTGTGTATTATTACACTAGTTTGTGGAAAGAACTGTACCTCTGCTTCAGCTGTCAGTTGAGTATGCTATCCTTAGATATGCATTATACGTAGGCTATGTATATACTACGTCTTCTTTGTGGCGTAAAGGTTAGACTTTATAAATTATACATGTCCTCCCAAACAACCAAATATATAGCCTACATAATGATCCATATACAACTGCATTTAATTATCTATGCCCAGACGAGTGTTAAGGTTTAATCGTCAAAAAAATTGAAACCTTTCTGGTCCCCATCTAAAGATGTTTTTTTTTTTTTTTTTGCCTAGGCTACATGGCATGTCATAGATTGATTCCTAAGAAGGCTAGGCCACATTTTCGGAGTCTGCTTTACAGTTGTAGAGTTCTGAAAGGACTTTTAATGAATGCTTACAGCAACAGGTGACAACAATTTAATTTAAATCAATGTTCCCTCGCCTTTTTAAGATATCAGGACGCTTTATGATTTTGAAATAGAAATACTACAGTATACAGACTTACAGTAAATCACCCTTTCTCTGTCATTCTTAGTACGCTGACAGTGTCAGTCTAATGTAATCATATTCAAGTAACCAGTACCATGTTGTGATCATTTGTATCTGAGACTGCATTAATAAATAGTTCGAATAAGGATAGGGATTTTACATCAATCCGTATTCAAAACTGTTGCCTTCTTGCCCACGCAGAGCATTGACTTCTACAAGAGATCTGTACTCAAATGTTTCTAGATATTGAAGTCAAGATTACAGTTTATCCTGTTTTGGCTCATAGCCTTGGCTAGTAAAGAAACCTCTTTTTCAGTGAGGCGGCAATTGCAGATGCAGAAGCGCGTCATTAATTCAATAGAATCCGTTCCCTAACTGGACCAAATGGCCCCCCAGACCCCCTCCCACCACACGAAACGAACGAAGTTCGTTTCCCCTCTCTTGTCTAACGTCAGTCGTGGTCTGCGAGGCACGGCACAGGGAGTAGTTATGCTACTGAACCCTCGTTAGACGTACGCGTCTTTAAAGAACATATGCCTTTTTCTTTTTGGCTTTGTCATTTCATTACCGCTGTAAACCCCGAAGACGCTTAATATTTGTGCACCGTGTAGTTAGGTTTCTTGGTTGTGTCTGTGAATATCGAACGCTCTGGATTGTAGACTGAGAACTGAGTTTGAAGCACGGTGTAGTGTTTGGAAAACCTCTCATCCACTCAGTCACAACCGGCTGGAAAGGGCAGTATGATATGTGCTTCACGTGTTTGCGCGCAACAGTAAGGTAACTCCGTTTATTATTGACGAGTGTTGACCGTCATGTACATCGAACCACACGTGCAAATATAAAGGACTTGGATTCTAGGTCCCATCTTATCCGTGAATGCGGCGTCTACACCTGGTCTGTCAACACGGGAGGTTCCGACAGAGGAGGGCATGCATTGTTTGAGAATTTTTAAGTGGAATTCACAGCGCCTTTGGATTATTTATCCGGAAATGTTTGTGTTACCAATCCTTTGGTTTTTATCCCAGACTCGAGCGGCGCCTTCTCTAACGGCCGAACAAATGGACATGGGGGTGGTAAGTGCTTTTTAAGCCCTTTCCCTACATCACTTCTCTCCTTTAACCTGCTGCTGCCACAGCGACAGTGGTGGATATGGAAGAATTGTCCATTCTTGCGATCGTAAAAATGCCTCACAGTCTATGCACATGCAAAACGTTTTTCTTCTGATTGGCAGCGTTTTAGTCGATAGGATTTTCGATTAACTCTTTTGTTTACTATATTTAGTGTATGACTCCTCAAAGAAAATACATTTAAAACATGTTTCTCATTTAAAGTTATAGATCGAATATTTTCGGAATACAACATAGCCTAATGCTTAGTCGTGCAACCCAAGTGCATCTAGCATACATCCCCTTATACAGTAGAATTGTTATAAGAACTAGTTGGAGTTCCTCTTTGTTGAGGGTATTGGTTGTTGGTTTGATCGTCTGCGTTTCGTCCTTCTCGTCCCATGTGTTGTCTCAAAATTTGAGAAGCAAGGAAAGAATTAAACACTGACACTGACCACTTTGATATGACAGTGGCCAAGTCAATAAAAAAACCTTCAACCCATTCCGCTTAACTGAGTCCTGATCCGACACGAGCTACTTGCGCTGCCATTGCGATGCCAGTCTTGAGCTGGCATTTAATCATGCATACATAAAACGCCCGCTCCTTCTGCCGTGTAGCCGCCTTTCACAGACGTAATCCCGACGTATTATAACATACCACTGTGACCAGACTCAAGTATGCAACTGAACGCTTTGAACTCACAAGAAGAAAGTAGGTAGGCAACTCTCCAAACGCAAAAATATTCCAGCATCCCACTTTTCTCTAGGGTCGCCTAAGGAGATAGTGAGAGAGTGAGAATAGAAACAATTCAGATTGCTCTTGATTGGTGTTTTTTATGAAATTCTTTGGAGATTGATTGATGCCATTTTAATTATGGCTTTCGAAATAGTCGAAATAGTAATGTGAGCATCAAAACGAGTTTGTGATGATGATAACCATGGTTTTCTGACTTTTTTGTTTTTACTTTGCTCTCAGTTCTGTAACTTCACAAATGCAAGCGTTCATTATCCAGCACAAAGTAAATTATTGTATACTGTATCAGCCTACCTATTGTGAATTTCCACCCAGACAAAAATAATCTTGCGCTTTGCTTAAAATGTCCACATCCTTGGCTGCAGTCTATCATTCATTGTGAAACCACATTACTTAAAGCCCAAATTGACCATTTATCTATCCTGGCTCCAACCTATTTTCTTCAAACATACTCTCTTGCTCTCCCTCCTTCCTCATGCAAAATGTATTCACACCTTTCACTATATCCCTGGTACATAGTCTTCCTACTCCCGCTCTCTCCAACACACACACACACATGTTTCACAGTACCTCTTGCACCTCAAATAAGTATAGTGTTTGTTGTGCTCCCCACCCCTGCCCTCCTCTGGTTCCCTATGATAAAAATGCCTCAGTGTCCGCTGAGGAAGCAGCTGGTGCCTGGCACTTCACATAGATCCCTGCGTGCCCATCCCTAATGGCCTGGGTGGAGCATCTCTCAAGGTTTTTGGCCTCAGTTGTCCCCCACATCCCCAACCCCCTGATGGGAGGCTGTAAGCTGGGGAGGGAGTGTGGAGCTGGGGCTCTTAATGAGTCTGGCTTTGGCTCTGGTGTCTGTGGCCATCTCGTGGGCCGTTGCCCGTTGGCCCCTCTGCCCTTGTCATCACTCTCTACCATAGACACGACTGGCCTAAAGCAGAGCACTGCCAGAGGTCCACTCAAGAACGCCTATATTAGCTAGCTGACCGCTCCTGGATTGAATCATGTACGCATGAGCAGAGAATTGGAGAAGGGGTGTGTTTATGTGTGTGTGTGAGAGAGAGGGAGAGAGAGAGAGAGAGAGGGAGTGGGGGGGTGGGGGTGAGTAGGGAGTGCCTAATGAACTCTTTGACTGCGCAGCGTGGTGCACAATCGCCTGAGCACCTGACAGGCCCAGGTGGCTGGGTGTGGTGGTGGTTGGGGGGTGTGGAGGGGTTGCATAAGATTTGCATTGAAGGGGGATTTCTTGCTCAAAGACAAAGGATTGTATTCCTCCTCGCCACTGGCCTGGTGTTAACTAGGGGTGTTGGGTCGCTTCTGGGCCGGAGGGTGGGGTGTTTGCGCACCTGCGGCCTCCTCTTTACCATAAGCTCTCCACCAGTCTCACGCTGGGTGCCCCTGTAGGCTTGTAGCAGTGGAGCTCCTTGGCAAATAAACACTAAGAAAGACCCAAGCAGTTGTCACAAGGCTGGTTGGGGGAAAGTAGTTTGTCATTGAATAGGCAAAAGTGCATATACAGCACTGAAAAAAAACATGCCTCATCAAGTAGGCCTATTCATAATATTTTTTTTTATTAAATAATTTCTAAATAAGCTAATGACTTTTTCAATGACAAGATGCTTTTTGCAACTGAGTTTTTTATGTTCTTTTACTAATGTGCTTATGCTTATTCTATATACTTTGCTGTATGTAAAAAAGTTGTGAGATATTGCGCCGAGAAAAATGGATATACATGTTTTGCAGAATGCAAATATTATTAAATTTGTACGCAACCATTATTAAATTTGTTCACAACCATTCATCACATAAATTTGTGCCACTTTTGAAAGCCACAGATTCATAGAATATGCAGATGTCTGTATATTAAGAACTCCTTGAACATTTATGCGAACATTTATGCAGAAAAAACAGTATTTAGACTTTCATGCACTAGTTTTAGACTCCATAGACAGTTACTGTATAATGACAATATTGAACAAAAACAAAAAATTAGCGAGATAAAAGCACTCAAAGTGAGACTCAATGTCTTAAAGTGAAGTCACGTGCAGTATGCTAATATGGTGGCTCTGATTTTTCCTAGCGGTACTACTCACTGTCTCTGAACCTTTTACCGGTGCAGAGTTTCGGACTGCACCAGCTTACTTTCACTCCTGTTTGTATGTACTTAGATTTTTCATGCTTCCAGTATTTCTCTCTGCTCCAGAAAGTCTCTGCAGGGGACTGTCAGATCCACCAGTGCAGACTCTGCATTGTTCTTTTGTTGGAAAGAAAAAGCCTCACATCAGCAGATTGTGGAAACCACTTTGGCCAGATGTTTGCTGGCCAGAACCCAGTGTTGAGTTGAACCATAATTCAGGGTTTCATAATGAACAAGCAAGAGGGCTACTGACTCCCAAAAGAAACATAGTATGCTATGTTTAAAGCTGGGCAAGCTGACTATGGCAGAAACAAAGTCACACAAGTGAAGATACTGTTTCGGGAAAAGAATGTTACAGAGACTTTAAGGATCCTTTTAAAGCTGTGCTTGCAAAGGCTGAAGCCATTAAAAAAGAAGTGGAATGGGAATGATTGTGAGCTATTGTCAGCTAATTGTGTCTTGCTTAGACAATGGCTTTCTTAGGCAAGAGAAAGGCAGCTGCAAAAAGAATATTAGCTCTCTATTGTAGATACGCAGTCATGTAAACCATGCTGAGTAATTCTGTTGGCAGGGTCTCTTGCCAACTTCTGAATTCTGTTGAAAGGCGATGATGACAACAACAGTGCATGAACACTGACAATATGTATTCTCAGTGTGTTCAATCTTCACATGGAGAAGGGATGTGTATGACTAGGGTAAAATGTCATCTGTGTCAGCCTGCTCGTCCTTTCAGGAGATTGGCAGGTCATAATGATCGGGCCTGAGCAGCCTGTTTCTGTCCTAAAGCTGCGGATCTAACTTTACTGTAATATCTTTTAATGAGAGCTCCATCTGGACTCATCAACAATAGAGTGGAAGCTCTGAAGCCAAGCTCTCTCTCTCTCTCTCTCTCTCTCTCTCTCTCTCTCTCTCTCTCTCACTCTTTGTCAGTTTCTCTATTTCAGTCTGTCTCCCTCTTTCCCAAAAATATCCTGACCTACCTCATTTAGAGACTCTCTCTAACATAAAACACTCTTTCTCACTCTTTCAGTCTCACACTAACTCTGTCTCTCTTTGTCTCTTTCTTTTACTATTTCCCTTTCTCTCCCTCAGACACACACACACACACACTCACACACTTACTCAGTCATACTCACAGCGTTTTAAATTCCTCATGCCAGCCCTGAGGTGTGGTGAGTCACCGTCACCCCCTGGCATGTGTTTTTGCTCTGCCACTGGGCCAATCTGTTCTCACCCCCAGTCCTGCACGACCCCTCCTCCCCATCCCCATCCCCACACACAGGTCAAATTTCAGGGGGAGCTTTCAGGGCCAGAGGTGCCGGGCTCCGCAAGAGGCACACTTGGGGGTCAGAAGTGAGATGGAGTGCGAGGGATTGACTGACACCCAGCGTTAAGTGGACAGCGGGTTGTTGCTGTCCCGGAAGAGGCAATCAGATAAAAAGGGCTGGCGGAAGAAAGGGTGGGGAAGAGGAGGAAGAGACGGAGAGAGACAGGGGTGCACACAGACTTGAAGCATTTTTGAAGTGGAGTTGCGGAGGGCAGGGGCGGAGGGGTGGGGGGTTGGAGGGGGGAGGTGAGGGAGTGAGAGTGTGCGGCTGCTTTGTCTCTTGTCAAGTGGAAAATCAATAGCATTTGCCCTAACCCGACTTGGACCTGTCTCCACTTACTAATACGCAGGAGTGAGGTGCACAGGCATGGGCAGGAAGAGGAGTTTTTCGCCTAATTGTGTTCATCACCAACAACACCCCTCAACTCCCTCATGCGAGACTGCTCCAGGATGCAGTGATGCAGGGTTAAACACTGCCCCCCCACCCCACCCCATCCCCTGCATCTAGGTTAGGATCTCTCCCGTCTCTGCTCATGATTTCTCATTTAGCCAGTCCGTCTCATTCTCTTATCTCATTCTTTTTAATCTGTCCACTGTTTTTCAGATCTTTGCCTCTCTCCCCCTCTCCCTCCCGCTTCTCTCTCTCTCTCTCTCTCTCTCTCTCTCTCTCTCTCTCTCTCTCT
>JAGFZM010005382.1:0-15209 GCA_017657215.1 Limnothrissa miodon | reverse complement strand
ATGGCAGGCAGCATTCTACTACACTACTATAGTACCACCTTAGTGATGGCAGGCAGCATTCTACAGTAGTACACTACTCTAGTACCACCTTAGTGATACTACTCTACTACACTACTCTAGCCCCACCTTAGTGATGGCTGGCAGCATTCTACTACACTACTATAGTACCACCTTAGTGATGGCAGGCAGCACTTTACAGTAGTACACTACTCTAGTACCACCTTAGTGATGGCAGGCAGCATTCTACTACACTACTATAGTACCACCTTAGTGATGGCAGGCAGCACTTTACAGTAGTACACTACTCTAGTACCACCTTAACACTCTACAGTAGTACACTACTCTAGTACCACCTTAGTGATACTACTCTACTACACTACTCTAGTCCCACCTTAGTGATGGCAGGCAGCACTCTACAGTAGTACACTACTCTAGTACCACCTTAGTGATGGCAGGCAGCATTCTACTACACTACTCTAGCCCCACCTTAGTGATGGCAGGCAGCACTCAACAGTACTACACTTCCAAACTCAAACCAGGTTGCTTCCCTCTTTCATGAAAAAGTAGCTCTGGTCATCTCCCCTTTCAAACATGTCAAAAATGGCCCAGGGTGATATTGTGAGTTCCTACCCAAGGTCCCTGTGTTTGGCGTGGTGCTGGGATACCAGGGAGGAGGAGCTGGCATCGGTGGCACAGGGTAACAGCTGCCCTCTCCCTGGTCAGCGGGCGCCGCTGCGATCCACGGCATATGGTGCACAGAGAGCTGGCAGCGTCGCTTCCTCTTTAGGACGCTTTTCACACTAGCAGCCGTGCCGCTCCTGCCGTCTGCCCCCCTGCCCAAAGCACACCGCACGCCTCCTTTCCCAGCTTCCCTTGCTCGGCACGCTCCCACCCTCCCCTCCTGCGGCCTCAATAAGGGCCTTTTCATTTTTACCTCTTTGATTTCAGCTCATTAAAGACACAATCTGACTCAGGCTGCTCTGGGAAAGAGAGGTGAGCCGCTCGCTGCTAGCTGCCCAAATGGCGTTAGCATGGGAGGGGGGAACCCTGAGCTCGGGAGAAGGATTTGGCAGCCGCACTCTTCACATGGTGAGGAGAGCTGGTCATTGGGCACTGAGCTCATCATTAGAACACTCACTTCAGCTAGTCTAAGGGGATGTCTCATACTGCAGAACCCAGAGAATACTGAGAACCCTGGGTGAGCCCCTCATAAATCTTTAAGCATAGAAGAGCCCTGAGACATGGATGAGGATATCTTTAAGGCAAGAAATGGCTAAACTTATCAAATGTGTCTTTGGAATATTTAAAAAGGTCACAGGCAGAGACTTTAGGGGTGACAGTTTGTGTAGATTAAATGGAGAAAGTTAATTAACAGCTGATTTCCCCAAAGCTCTGTTTATAATTTTTCAGTTTAAAGTCACTAGGATTAGAATTAAGAACTTAACAATCAGTTTACAAGCTAGTTTTCCATCACTGAAACAGTTGGCTAGCATCATCTTTTTTCATGGCTGGCAAGGGTTGTAATGACTGTTACAAGTAGACGAGCAATTGTCAGTTGCTAATGTTAATTGGTTTTCCAGGCAGGAACTACCAGTAGTCGAACGGGACACGTGCTGTCAAGACTGCCTTAGAAGTGTCTAGTCAGTGTCGGTCACAGTTTTTAGTGAAAGGAACATGACACCATAAAACTGATCTGCATAGAAAGTTTTAAAGTCGAGAGAGAGAAAAGTGAACTTGCTGAGCGAGTAGTGGGCCATGGTGTGAGTTATGTAAGGAAGCTTCAACTGAGTGGGTTTAGCAGAGTTTCTTAAGGATGAACCAAGATGACAACATCCTTCTGCTGACTGCAGTCTCCATTGAGGTAGAGACAGCAGCAATGATATCAAAGCCATCTTTTGTATGGTGATCAAAGCTCACCAGGGGCAGCCCACGGAAGGCAGGTTGCGTAAGCACAGAAGGCCTTAAGGAAATAGGACTCAGAGGGCCCTTGAGCTTGGAGATCCCAAAGCCTTTCCTCATGATTAGGAGAAAATAGTAGGGCCCACATCCCTTTTAGGAAAGCACTTAGAAACTGCCTGGCTCATGACTTCATTGGCATCCTCCCACATCCTTCTCTAACATCAACCCAACATTGTAAAGCTGTACACTTTCATAAATCACCTCTAGCTTTGAGAACAAAAAAATAGGAATCTTTAGCTGACAAGTAAACACAGGAATATGACATGTCCTTTATAACTCTTTTCTGTCCGAATGAGAGAATTTCTCAGTAAATAACACCAGCTGCTTTAACTGCATTCATTAACATTGTAGTTCTCCTCTTTACAGGATAGTATTCTTTTACTAAATTACAACATGCTGAGAGTCACATAGAAAAGTAAACGCTGGAAAGCATCAAAATCACAGCATTTCTCTGCCAGCCATGTTAGAAACCGTGTCAAGAAGGAGTGTGCTAAAAACCTCTGAAGAGTGTTAGGGGACATTTGAAATGGGACTCTGCCTCCATGATGGAATGTGCCAGTCCAACTAAGCAAGCAGATGGCAGGCACATATTAATTCATATGAGCAGCATTTCAGTACAGAAGACTTGTAAATGTAGAACACCTCCCGAGTCGCAACTATTTTTAACGTTTCCTGCTTCAAAATTCATACATATTGATTTTATAGTGTGATTCTGAACTGAAAGGGACTAATTCATGTACAATATATCATGGGATGGTGGTCCATGGTAGAGCTCCTTGATTTTGGTACAGTAGCGCTGTGTTTGTGCCCTGAGGCATTTAGAGGGAGTCTCTATTAAATAAGAATTAGGCTCTGGATCCACCCAGAAGTGACAAGACTTACAATGGGAACGTAGGGCTTATTGCAGAGGCATGGAACATATCAAGGCAATGGGATGTGATGAAAGATGAAGGTAAATTAAAATACAGTAACCTCTGTGACGTGCTTCTCCTTCCTTGAAGGAGAAACTGCAAATGAGTTTAAGACGGCTTTTTGTATTTAGCCTAGTCCAGTAATTCAAGCTGTCAGTCTGGGTTGACTTTTCAAACTCCATGACTTTTTCAAAAACCATGAGATCTTTTTAACTCTGTTGATATGAAATATGGATGATATCTTAACTAACAACCTCTTTCAAATGTCTTTGTATTGACAAGTACAAGTACAATTGGATCTCTTAGGGCCAATCCCATTTCTAATTTCTACCCCTACCCCTTCCCCCTGCCCCTTGAAGCAGAGCAACAAGGGGTAGGGTTTGAAAGTTAACCCTTACGAATTGGGACACCCCTTCAACAATCGCATACATCATCAGTACTCCGGAAGCTATTACGTTGACAACACTTTTTTTTAGCACGGACGCTCGCAATAGGGTTCGGGCACACACCTTGCATTCTAAGAATTTTGCCGCCATGTTGTCAGCACACCGAACGTAATATCCATTCATTCAGATGCAGAAGACAAGAAGCAGAAATATAATATTAGCGATTGTTTTCCTCTTGCGATCGTGGGTTGCGCTGTTACACACCACTATACAGCAACATACGACCAAGACGGCAAAAACTAAGTAACAACAGCACACTAGCAGGCGGGAGTAATTCCATAGCAATCCATAGTAAACTAAGGAGTTAGGCTGCCAATATGGCGGTGCCCGCAAGGGTTTTTACATCATGATCCCGAGCCCTATTCGTTCACAACTCAATGCTCCAACCGATCCCTAACGTTGCACTACTCATTGCATTAGTGATTTTTTTTGTGTGCATTTTATGGAGAAAAGGACCATTACACATTGGAACAACGTTAAACTTAAGACAATACAACGGTTATCAAACATTTTAAACCATCAATAATGGAGAAAATACTAACATTTGTGAACTTTTCTGGAGATTCGCAAGGCATTCAGGGAGATTTCTCATACCCCTCCGTTCGGAGTGTGCCTCTGAAAAATCTCCGTTTGGAGGGGTATATAGCCCTACCACTTACCCCTACCCCTCTGTCTTAACGGAAATTGGTACACCCCTACCCCTACACGTGAACGCGCAAAACGAAGGGGTAGGGGAAAGGGGTAGAGCGAAGGGGTGAAATGGGATTGGGCCTTAGGTTGTTTGCAAGAGAGTGGTTGAGACAATGAAGCGAGTCCAGCGGGTGTACCCATGAGGCATTGTGCTCAGTATCTTACCAGAATCTTGGTGGTGTAGGCGCTGTTGATGGATATAGAGTTGACAAGTGTGTCCAGTGTTTTTGGATTGATGAGGCCTTGGTCAGGAATCTCTTTGTAATGAACATCTCCGACATAGCACTGTACCGCAGTCATGCGATTGGTAGTCAATGTGCCCGTCTTGTCAGAGCAGATGGCAGTTGCATTACCCATGGTTTCACAAGCATCCAAATGCCTCACCAAGTTGTTGTCCTTCATCATTTTCTGTCAAAAAGGTGATTGTTTATTACTACATTGACGGAACACAGTATGTAAGGTCTAAACAGCAGACAGCAAATGTCCTCTAGATGGATGGCTTTGAGTAATGGGATAACTGTGTGGGTTTGAGCGATGGGACTATTGGCAGGTACCTTGACTGAGTACGCCAGGGAGATGGTGACAGCCAGAGGAAGCCCCTCAGGAACAGCTACCACCAGCACTGTCACGCCAATGATGAAGAACTTCACAAAATACTGGATGTAGATAGGGGTGCACTCTGGCAACCACAATCTCTTCTGAAGCACAAAGTTGTCAATGGCAAAGTATAGCACCAGAATGATGACGGTAATGGCGGACATCACCAGACCTAAGGAGGCATGGAGAGAAACTCATGACAGATATGGACACCCTTTCATAAATCTCTATTGGAGTTATGTGGTGCATCAGTGCATCACTTTACTCTTTCTGATGTTTAACATTATTGAATCTATTTACTATAGCATTGACATGTTTCTACTTTCAATCATACGGCACCAAGCAGACATGGGGTTTTGAGACGCATAAACAGACACAGTACCTGCTTTTCCAATCTGTACAGCTAGCTTGGTCAGCTTTCCTTGCAGCACAGATTTCTCTTTCTTGGAGACATTCGCCTTCTTCTTCTCCTTCTCATCACCCTCTCCTCCTTCTGCACTCTTCAGGGGCTGCATCTCCATTGCTGCAGCGCCATCCTGCTTCTTCACTGGAATGGACACAGGAGAGAAGACATGGCTTAAGCAGAGGGCTCCTTGGGCAAGGTGAGGGTCCGCGTTTGGACAATACTGAGTGATTACAAGCATTTGGCATTTATTCACTTCAACAGTCAGCAGACTGTTCAAAACTGGTCCTGAAAACAGGCCAAAAGGGACAAAGCTCTGCAGGTCTTCCAAAACGCAAGATCTACATGGATTTGTCAAGGTTATAGTGATGGGTCTAAGGAGGAGACCTGAGGCCCAAGCCCTGTTCCTTTAAGGAGGAGACCTGAGGACCAAGCCCTGTACCTTTAAGGAGGAGACCTGAGAGCCAAGCAGTCTACTCCCAGCACCCGGAGGCTGGAGGGCCTCTCAGCTCTTGTGTGAGGCAGCATGTTGACCGCAAGGCTCTGGCACCTAGTGACCGTGCGCATGGATGAATCGCCCTGGGCTCTCAGCATCCTCCTCTTTACTCAGCCAAGCCCATCTTACTAATCCGCCTCACCAATGAAAGAACATTGCAGTCATAGCTTTACTCCTTAGGGTGGTGGAAACCATTGTCTCATATTGTATGCAAATTTAGAAAATTATGGTTAGAACACTGTTTTAATTTTATTTGAAATTATTGATGTGGCAAATATTTTTAGATACTGTTTTAAACCTTTAATTTGTAAACTTTCCTCACAGCATATTTCAGTTTTTTTTCCATTCTCTGGAGAGATCTGTTTCACCATTCTGAGTGGACGACACATCTCCTCATAAAGCACTCCATATAATTAACATGTCTTTTTCCCGCTCACCTGCCTGACAGTCTTCCCAAGCATCTCCTATTCAGAGCACCTCAAAAACACTCAACCAATCATCTGGTCTCCAGGTCCCAATCCACACGGGCCCAGCCTTGGCCACGGCCTCTGGGGCCGGAGTGGTTGGGGACAGGAGCGGAGACAGACAGATAGCTAATCAAGAGAGCCTGACAGGCCCAGTAGGACAGGCAGACAGGTGGGACACAGAGTGACAATGCTGCAAACACAGATGTCAGGCTTAAATGGAAGCCCTGGAGCCAGAGAGACAGCGGAGAGGGAGGGGGAGGAACCGGAGGAGGGCTGAAGTCAAAGTAGGTTACCTTTTGTCTGGTTGTTCTCCGTATTTCCGTCCTGCATTTTACCTACGATGAAGACGTACAAGACAGACAAAAAATACAGAAAATAACCAAAGCAGACAGTAAAACACCAAACATCACAAGGACAGCACAGTGAAATTAAAATAAAGAAGGAAGACAGAATATGAAGATTTATTCAACATTTTAATGACAGTAACATATAGACCATAATGTTGTATTTTAATGGTGTGGCTATTGGTAGGGTGTAACTTACTGCTATGATACCCACTTTATGTGAGTACAAATCTTATGAGAGTAAATTCAACTTTAACATAAATTACAATGATAATAGTGCAAAAGTTTAAAATGACATATAATAAAAGTGTAAAAATTAGCCACTTTCAGTAAATGTAATGCACAAACTAAGTAGTTGTAACTATATGTGTGATGTTTAAGAACATAATGTCTGATTCATTTAACAGACATTTCTATACAGCTTTAAGCTTATGGTCTCTTGTTATGTGATATTTCTTTATGTTTAGTGTAATTTATGTGTAATGAAAGTCAGTGACATACTCACATTAAAGACTAGAAAGAGTCAGATGTTTCAACAAGACATGAAAAAGCCATTCTAGTAGTCCCAGTGAACAACCACACACTGAACACACTAATGCAGGATTGACTGACACAGGTACACACACACACACACAGAGAGACAAACACTAAAGACATGCAGACCACCAGCACGGACACAAGGATGCGCATGCAGCATGTTACTGGTCTGGGGTGGTGGGCTAGAGAGCTGCTATATGTCTAGTCTGAGCCCATTGCATCTAGACATTTAACCATCAACTCCTCAACAATTATTCATTATTATTAAATGCAATTATTACAATAATAACATTTTTCTCATCTCATAATTGAATGTGTTTAAAAGGTCCATGTAAGTCTGTCAAATAACCCTGGGCTTATTACTCTATAGAACACAAAAGAAGAAAACGTTTTAGTTCTTCATCTAAGATGCTGGAGCCTCCTACTCCTCTGGACTCTTAAGGGTTACTGCATTAATTCCTATCTGACATCAAAAGTCTCCATAAACGCTAATGAATACACAGGGTTTCAGGGGTCAACACAACTGCACATGAGTCAGGTTGAAAGCATGTTAGCAATGGAGTACAAACTATATTAGGCCACCATGCTAGGAAAGGTCAGAGGTCGAGCATGCAGAGGGAACTGCCACAATATTCCTTTAGATAGAAAGCTAACCTAACTAAGAAACCCTAACCCTAACCTATGATAAAGTTGATTTTTACCAAATTTTATTTTTTTGTTGTATTTGTTTTATCAATTCTATTGTATTTGTTTAACATTCAGGAAGCAACCTACAGTGCTTAGAATATGGCATTGTGTCATTATTTGACATTTATCCACCAATACAGCGTTTCACATACTGAAGACTAGACGATGATAGAATAGAAACATTAAAACATTCTCTGCCATGTGCATATAAAACAGCACAGAACCTCTCCAAATCAGCTGCTGGAAGAGCAGCTCACACAAACTGAATAGGAGAAAGTGAAAGGGAGTTTCCTTGTCCTTGTTGCTTAGTGTTAGCTATTTATTTGTAGTCTATGCTGCACCAATAACCAGCTTGTTGCTCCTGCTATGAAAGGTACTGGAATATGACCACAGAGCATCTAGTAAACCCCTGAACTGTTGCATTTCTGCCCTGGTCTGAAAACACACACAAGAACACCTACATCCCACCCTCAAGCAAAATTACAACAGAGGTAACAACTAAGAGAGACAAACATATCCCTGGAACACAACACAACGGACAAGCAAACATATCCCTGGAACATAACACAATGGACAAGCAAAATGGGAGCAAATTCTTCTGTTTAGTAGACTCAACGGCGTCCCCTGGAGTCCTCAACCTGTGTATTTGTGTCTCATGCTATGAGTCCATGCCCTTGGCCAACCCTGCACTGTAACACGCTGTAACACATGCTGCTCTACTGTCCTCAGGGCTAGCTTACACACCTGCTAGCATAGCTAACGAGCAGAGAGTCTTATTGTGGCATTCCATCCCTGGGAGTAGGGGAGCAAAGGAACAGAGGGGGAACCGAAGGGAGAGAGGCAGCAGGAAGGAAGAAATGTTCCAAAGGCATGCATGTGTGCCCAGGGCTGGGCGGTCAGCAGAGGGAGGTCAGGAGAAATAAAGGGTGGAGGACAACGGAGGTCTGGTCAACCTACCATTGACTAGGCTGGCGTTACCAGCGGCATTGGCACCCGCCGCCCCATCGGTGGCTATAGTTGCAATGGGGTGGGAGGAGGGATGGGAGCGGTCTAGCCAGTAATAATGGGCGACAAAATAAGGGATAGTGAACAAAAATAACATGGTTAGGAGCTTCTTTAGTTAGCTTAGATCTTTTTGCCCACAGTCAACTTTCACCTAAAAGGATTTGAGGGACGGCATTAAGATGTGTAACATTCAAAACAATAAACATAAAACAATCACAGAAAAAAATGGATGAACAAAACAAAAAGAATATACACAAAACAACACAATGATCAATGGTACAACAATCAGCCTGAATAAACCGATATGGCCTACAGTACATTAAGCAAGGCCAGTATCAAATAAGCAGTTTCACTTGAGGGCCAGAGCTTTGCAAGGGGTAATCACTTCAGAAATAAGCAAATGTATAAACACTAGCAGTTTACAGGGACAACTGAAAAATATGATATTTGAGAGCTAGAGCTTGTTTATTTCAAGCTTTTCTTGATGTCAAAGCCATTTTATATGTCGTTTGCAGACAGGATATTAAAGCTCTTTAGAGGATTATCTTAACAGAGATAGTCTAAACCTGTCATGCTTATTATGAACAAAGGTCTTTTCAGTCCAGCAACACAACATTGTGCTTGGAACTTAATGCACTAGAGGAAATGGTCATCTTTAACACAGCATAAATTGTGTTTTGCATTGCCCTAGTCAGAGTGAGAGTGAGAGAATTTCACAGGTTTTCACAGGCAATGTAAAAGATCAAAATGCAGCATGATTATAATATAGCAATAATATCAATATGATTATAATATTCTATCTCTCACAGGATAGCAAAGGACAAGTGCAAAGTATTCTGATGGATTCAGAGGTGACGGAGTTCAGGTAACACCCAAGAGCTGGTCGGCAGTGGGTTGTGATTTACTTCACAAGGCAGTAGGTTGAGTCATTGATCAGGAGCTGTATGCAGGGGGATGGATGGGATGTGTTTGTGTTTAGACTTTAAGGGAGGGTTAGAGGGCTCCTCTTTTTAAGTGGAGAATCACTGTGGCTGAGGCTGGGGGCTGCGGAGGAGGAGGAGGAGGAGGAGGAGGAGGGAGGTTTAGTACGGTGATTACAGGGTTACAGGAAGTTGAGTAGTGATGGGTTTAGTGGAACCCCCGGGGTAAAAAACATGGGATGGGGGGGGGGGGTGGAGGGAGACATACTCTACCTGTGAGCTGTTGGCCATCTTCAACTGTCTGACCTGCATGGTGGTATGTAGAATGACAGTCACACACACAGGAGATGCACATGTGTTGTACTCACACAGCAGATCAACACTGTGGATCTTTTGGGCTTTCTGACTGCACTTTAGATAGTTTTGGATTGTATGTGGCTGATAACATAACAGAGTTCATCCACATATTAAAAGATCTTCAGATCTACACACCATGTTTTGTTTAATTTGACATCCACAGGGCACAGGACACTGTGTACTTCCCAGTCTAAACCCCTATATTCCAGTGTAAATATACACATTTCCACATTCCCAGTCTAAACCCCTATATTCCAGTGTAAATAGACACATTTCCCGACATATCCTACACAAATCTGTCGACTGATGTTTCCACGAAAGAGGAGATTAGTGGCAAAACCTCTTTCATCCACTTTCTGCCAGAGGCACTGATGTGTAAGGTATGTGCTCCACAGAACTCTACAGCTTATGGAGCATCTGGTGACTGCTAGCAGATTTGATCAAAGTTCATGTTCATTTAGCCTTATCTAGCAATACAGTATTTACCAAGACCTAGAGTATGCATTAGGGTTAGGCTTCGACCTTACGGATGGAATCTCTAAAGGGTCAGTTGCCCTGGGCTCTAACCAAATGACGAGTGAAACAAGGATCGGCCTTATAGGCCAAGTGGGGACATGTTCTTAGTTCTTTAGAGCCATGAGAACAGACTTAAGCCTTTACACCAGTGGGGACATGTTCTTTAGAACCATGAGAACAGACTTAAGCCTTTACACCAGTGGGGACATGTTCTTCACAGTCATGAGAACGGACTTGGGCCTTAAAGTCAAGAGAACAGAGTTAGGCCTTAAAGTCATGAGAATACAGTTAGGCCTTAAAGTCATGAGAACAGACTTAGGGCTTAAAGGGTTAACAGACTTAGGGCTTACAGGGTTAACAGGGTTAGGGTTTAAAGAGTTAACAGAGTTAGGGCTAACAGACTTACCTTTCTTCTCCTTCTTCTCCTCCTCTTCTCCACTGGCCCCAAGAAGAGTGAAAATGATCCCAGTCTGGGAGTTCACTCCCACCGCGGTCACCACCATCCTCCCCGAGCCCTCCATCACATGAGTACCTGCACAACGGACCAGCATTAGTTCCCCGAGCCCTCCATCACATGAGTACCTGCACAATGGACCAGCATTAGTTCCCTGTGCCTGAGTACCTGCACAATGGACCAGCATTAGTTCCCTTTGCCTGAGTACCTGCACAACGGACCAGCATTAGTTCACGCAAGGAACTCAAGAACAGTGCTGACCGCCTGTTGACACAACATTCTAACCACAGGCACTGTCTGCATTAGATGGCAATTATCAAACTAAAAGCAACTTCACAAAAACTTCTGGCAAATTGAAACTAGAAGGAGCACAAGACTGGTTGATAAAATGTCAGTGCAGAGCGAGAATGACTGCTGGCTATAGCAGCAGGTACAGGAGACGTAGTGACAGTTATGCAGTTTGGCATCTGAGGAGCTTACAGCAAGCAGTCTTCATTATGCCAATTAGATAGCAGCACACAGCACAACAAACAGCCTTATCAGTACAGCTGTCCCCTCTTCAGAGAGATTCATGGCCAACACTTCCTAGGGCTGTTCACATGAATTACAGGGAGCCCTGCAATGCTCCATGTCTTTTTCTAGAGGTATAAAAGCACTCTCTGTCTACAGTATCTGCAAGGCCAAAAGGTTAAAGAAACAGAGCCGCTCCCATTGCTTGCAATAAAGCCCACTGTGTGATTTCCTGGTTTCTAGAGAAAGTCTTTACGGGGAAAATAACATTGACAGAGGGCATTTTAATGTCATCTTTTGTAGATGGCAGGAAACGTCGACTGAATTTTATCATTTGTCAAATGCAGCCACTGATTGGTTTGATTCTATTGCATTTGCCCTCTGTGTTCTGTGCCCTCCTGAATCATTTGACTCATTTGAGTGGGGAGATCCGCTCACTCACCTTGCTAGTACTTCAGCGCTTCATTCACTATGAGACCTAATATGGTCAAACTCATTACAGTGAAGCTTCATGCTACAGTACGTCTGTTTTATTTGGAGTCAGTTTACCAAACAAGAGAAAAAGATATCTGATGACGCACAAATAGAGTCCTGCAGGTGATTCCTACTTACGGTATCCTGAAAACTCTATGATCACAGCAGGATGTTACCACTGACTTCAGATGGCAAGAGGCAACAATAAAAGAACAGCTTACTGTGTTCTCCATGTCACCCATTAGAGCCAAACTACTGCAATGGAGCACAACGGAGCCTGACAAACACTCATGTTATGCCTTTGTTTTTACTAATGCTGTACTGGCGCCTCGTCCAGAAAATGTCAGCATGCGGCTAAATGTCAAGCAATTGTGATTTCTTTTGTTCGTTCCCCATTTTGCCTACTTAGAAATGTCAATAAAGCGTGAAGTTCAAAATGTCTCCAAAACAGTCAATTACCAACAAGCATAGGTAAGGTCAACGAAGTGTGAGTGAGCGTGTGCATTCCACTAACCAGACAGAAGCATGGGATCTTTGTCTGCAGCCTTCCTCACGTGATCTGATTCACCAGTCAGAGAGCTCTCGTCAATCTTGAGGTCGTTGCCCTGTATCAAAACTCCATCGGCAGGAAGCAGGTCACCTTGAAGTGGAGAGGAACTCATTTGTTCACTGTGCCACAAGAGACATTTAAACACATCACAGGATTTGGGGGAAACTGTCATATCTGTTTTTAAAAAAAACCTAGAAATATGTTACACCTAACCCTAGTTCACCATCGCCACACGTGTTGTAGGAGGCAAACAATCACTGTCAAAGCCATCAGAATACATCCAAAATAACAGCAAATTTACCAAATGTTTGTTTGACGTCAGGACTGCAATAATCCGTTATCTTAGGAAGGAGCTAGCAATTGATGGCCAATATTACAGACAACACATGATCAACAGCAGTCTGCTAGTAATTGACAGCCTGAATTACAGATAACACATGAGTAGTGTGCTAGTTAAGCAGAGGAAGTACTCACCATACTTGATTTGAGCAATATCTCCGACCACAATGTCGGCCACAGGTAGCTGGATCACCTGGCTTCCACGCACCACCTGAAACTTCTGCTCCTGCTCAATGCGACTCTGAAGACCCCTGAACTGCTTCTCTTTGCTCCAGTCATTGAAGGCGGTGACGAGCACCACACAAACCACTGAGAGCAAGATGGCGGCTCCCTCTATCCAGCCTGCCTCAGACTCCCCCTCGTCCTCTGCCCCTGCATTTGCTGTCCCGCACGCTGCACCCAAACACAAGAACAACAAGGACACAAGTCAGAGGAAAAGCACAATAGGAAAACTGGTCTATTCCGAGATGGGAATAAAGTTGGGATCTTCTGGTGATAAACTCTACAGAATCAGCCAGTACAGGTACACAAAAAACATATTTTATTAGTTGTTAAAGCAGTGAGAAATTGAGAAATTAAATAAGGTTGATCATTGTAATTCAATACAACATGAAAACTACTGCACAAACTGCATGTACTGAAGTAAATGAACTGATAAACATTACATATATATATATATATTATAAATATAACGACTTCCCTTCTGGGAAATGCTGATCTTTAGCATGCTGTAGTGGCTGAGCATTGCTATAAAATAAGTAAGTGGCATTTACATATACATCAATGATGTAAAAAAAAAAGCAATCTTCAAATGGTTCAAATAGTTCAATTGGTGTTTAAAGGTTATTCTGTGTTTTTACTAAATGTATGGAACATATGATTATTTAACATCCTTAACCTGTGATAAAAATAAATCTGTTCCAGGGGCAGAATAAGGAAAGAGTGGACGAACCCTCTTTGCATCACCACATACAGTACAAACACAGCGTGTCAGAGATATTTTGTGAATAACTATCTAGGGCTGTGCTTATGCAATGTCTTCAAACAAATAAGATTCCTACTAAAAAACAAACAAGCAACAAACAGTGTTGAAACACTTAGAGACATGAACAAGTAGAAACAACTTATTTATCGTTTTTAGATTTGGATTTGTGGTGTCTTTCATCAACAAAAGTAAATGCTCACTTGCCACATTAATCCGTGTGAGAAATACAAGACTCAAGTGTTGTGTGAAGCCAAAATCTATTTGGACCACAATTAGCTTTTATCGTCCCCTCGACGGATTCCACCCATTTCTCTGGGAGGCAACATATTGAGCGCGCTGGCCTCAATGTCTCCCAGTGGAGGGATAGTTCTACTTTCTAAAGATCTATAGGAAGCACAGGAATAGCAGGAATACCCTGATATACAACACAGAGGCAGCATCTTCCTGTGGTAAATTCAGCAGCCATGCGTACAACACAGACCTGCTAGAGAGGGTTACTAGGCAGCCATGCGTACAACACAGACCTGCTAGAGAGGGTTACTAGGCAGCCATGCGTACAACACAGACCTGCTAGAGAGGTTTACTAGGCAGCCTTAGAGAGATAATGGTGGCTGCACTCTCTTAGACTGATTTCAAGTCAAGGTCAAGCGCTGTGTAATAATATGCATTGATCAAAGCAAATGAGACGCTTGGCTGGGATCACAGCACACAGCACAAATCAGTTCACAATCTACAAAGGCATTTGTTCTGCTTAGAGATAAAATATGTCAGGCGCCCTATTCTGCACCAATAACACATGCTCATTGCATTAGCCTAACTATGACTAGCTTACAGTCAATGTGTTATAGGTGGGCATTAGCCTAACTATAACTAGCTTAGGGCCAATGTGAGTCTTATAGGTGGGCATTAGCTAACTAGAACTAGCTTACGGTCAATGTATGTCTTATAGGTGAACGTTAGCCTGAACGTTAGCCTGGTCAATGTGTGGGTAAGCATAAGCCTAACTATAACTAGCTTACGGTCAGTGTCATAGGCCTATAGGTCAGCATTAGCCTAACTATAACTGGCTTACGACCAATGTGACTCTTGCTTACGGTCAATGTATGTCTTATAGGTGAACATTATCTTCACTACAACTAGCTCACGGTCAATGTATGTCTTATAGGTGAACATTATCTTCAATACAACTAGCTCACGGTCAATGTGTGTGTTATAGGTAAGCATTAGCCTAACTATAACTAGCTTACGGTCAATGTGTGTCTTATAAGTGGGCATTAGCCTAACTATAACTAGCCTACGGTCAATGTATGTCTTATAGGTGGGCATTAGCCTATCAATGAATAGCTCACGGTCAATGAGAGCATTAGCTATTTAACACATCAGTGGCATCATCAGTGCAATGAGATGCCATTGCAGCGTCCTTCAGGTCACATCCCCCATCAGTGAGTGCACTGCAGATCTCTTAATGGGTCTTAATCTTCTGCAGCAGGAAGGCTGCTAGTGTGTATCAATGTGGAGGGAAGGCTGCTAGTGTGTGGCAATGCTGAGGGAAGGCTGCTAGT
>JAGFZM010005381.1:0-10128 GCA_017657215.1 Limnothrissa miodon | reverse complement strand
ATGGCAGGCAGCATTCTACTACACTACTATAGTACCACCTTAGTGATGGCAGGCAGCATTCTACAGTAGTACACTACTCTAGTACCACCTTAGTGATACTACTCTACTACACTACTCTAGCCCCACCTTAGTGATGGCTGGCAGCATTCTACTACACTACTATAGTACCACCTTAGTGATGGCAGGCAGCACTTTACAGTAGTACACTACTCTAGTACCACCTTAGTGATGGCAGGCAGCATTCTACTACACTACTATAGTACCACCTTAGTGATGGCAGGCAGCACTTTACAGTAGTACACTACTCTAGTACCACCTTAACACTCTACAGTAGTACACTACTCTAGTACCACCTTAGTGATACTACTCTACTACACTACTCTAGTCCCACCTTAGTGATGGCAGGCAGCACTCTACAGTAGTACACTACTCTAGTACCACCTTAGTGATGGCAGGCAGCATTCTACTACACTACTCTAGCCCCACCTTAGTGATGGCAGGCAGCACTCAACAGTACTACACTTCCAAACTCAAACCAGGTTGCTTCCCTCTTTCATGAAAAAGTAGCTCTGGTCATCTCCCCTTTCAAACATGTCAAAAATGGCCCAGGGTGATATTGTGAGTTCCTACCCAAGATCCTTGTGTTTGGCGTGGTGCTGGGATACCAGGGAGGAGGAGCTGGCATCGGTGGCACAGGGTAACAGCTGCCCTCTCCCTGGTCAGCGGGCGCCGCTGCGATCCACGGCATATGGTGCACAGAGAGCTGGCAGCGTCGCTTCCTCTTTAGGACGCTTTTCACACTAGCAGCCGTGCCGCTCCTGCCGTCTGCCCCCCTGCCCAAAGCACACCGCACGCCTCCTCTCCCAGCATCCCTTGCTCGGCACGCTCCCACCCTCCCCTCCTGCGGCCTCAATAAGAGCCTTTTCATTTTTACCTCTTTGATTTCAGCTCATTAAAGACACAATCTGACTCAGGCTGCTCTGGGAAAGAGAGGTGAGCCGCTCGCTGCTAGCTGCCCAAATGGCGTTAGCATGGGAGGGGGGAACCCTGAGCTCGGGAGAAGGATTTGGCAGCCGCACTCTTCACATGGTGAGGAGAGCTGGTCATTGGGCACTGAGCTCATCAGTAGAACACTCACTTCAGCTAGTCTAAGGGGATGTCTCATACTGCAGAACCCAGAGAATACTGAGAACCCTGGGTGAGCCCCTCATAAATCTTTAAGCATAGAAGAGCCCTGAGACATGGATGAGGATATCTTTAAGGCAAGAAATGGCTAAACTTATCAAATGTGTCTTTGGAATATTTAAAAAGGTCACAGGCAGAGACTTTAGGGGTGACAGTTTGTGTAGATTAAATGGAGAAAGTTAATTAACAGCTGATTTCCCCAAAGCTCTGTTTATAATTTTTCAGTTTAAAGTCACTAGGATTAGAATTAAGAACTTAACAATCAGTTTACAAGCTAGTTTTCCATCACTGAAACAGTTGGCTCGCATCATCTTTTTTCATGGCTGGCAAGGGTTGTAATGACTGTTACAAGTAGACGAGCAATTGTCAGTTGCTAATGTTAATTGGTTTTCCAGGCAGGAACTACCAGTAGTCGAACGGGACACGTGCTGTCAAGACTGCCTTAGAAGTGTCTAGTCAGTGTCGGTCACAGTTTTTAGTGAAAGGAACATGACACCATAAAACTGATCTGCATAGAAAGTTTTAAAGTCGAGAGAGAGAAAAGTGAACTTGCTGAGCGAGTAGTGGGCCATGGTGTGAGTTATGTAAGGAAGCTTCAACTGAGTGGGTTTAGCAGAGTTTCTTAAGGATGAACCAAGATGACAACATCCTTCTGCTGACTGCAGTCTCCATTGAGGTAGAGACAGCAGCAATGATATCAAAGCCATCTTTTGTATGGTGATCAAAGCTCACCAGGGGCAGCCCACGGAAGGCAGGTTGCGTAAGCACAGAAGGCCTTAAGGAAATAGGACTCAGAGGGCCCTTGAGCTTGGAGATCCCAAAGCCTTTCCTCATGATTAGGAGAAAATAGTAGGGCCCACATCCCTTTTAGGAAAGCACTTAGAAACTGCCTGGCTCATGACTTCATTGGCATCCTCCCACATCCTTCTCTAACATCAACCCAACATCGTAAAGCTGTACACTTTCATAAATCACCTCTAGCTTTGAGAACAACAAAATAGGAATCTTTAGCTGACAAGTAAACACAGGAATATGACATGTCCTTTATAACTCTTTTCTGTCCGAATGAGAGAATTTCTCAGTAAATAACACCAGCTGCTTTAACTGCATTCATTAACATTGTAGTTCTCCTCTTTACAGGATAGTATTCTTTTACTAAATTACAACATGCTGAGAGTCACATAGAAAAGTAATCGCTGGAAAGCATCAAAATCACAGCATTTCTCTGCCAGCCATGTTAGAAACAGTGTCAAGAAGGAGTGTGCTAAAAACCTCTGAAGAGTGTTAAGGGACATTTGAAATGGGACTCTGCCTCCATGATGGAATGTGCCAGTCCAACTAAGCAAGCAGATGGCAGACACATATTAATTCATATGAGCAGCATTTCAGTACAGAAGACTTGTAAATGTAGAACACCTCCCAAGTCGCTACTATTTTTAACGTTTCCTGCTTCAAAATTCATACATATTGATTTTATAGTGTGATTCTGAACTGAAAGGGACTAATTCATGTACAATATATCATGGGATGGTGGTCCATGGTGGAGCTCCTTGATTTTGGTACAGTAGCGCTGTGTTTGTGCCCTGAGGCATTTAGAGGGAGTCTCTATTAAATAAGAATTAGGCTCTGGATCCACCCAGAAGGGACCAGACTTACAATGGGAACGTAGGGCTTATTGCAGAGGCATGGAACATATCAAGGCAATGGGATGTGATGAAAGATGAAGGTAAATTAAAATACAGTAACCTCTGTGACGTGCTTCTCCTTCCTTGAAGGAGAAACTGCAAATGAGTTTAAGACGGCTTTTTGTATTTAGCCTAGTCCAGTAATTCAAGCTGTCAGTCTGGGTTGACTTTTCAAACTCCATGACTTTTTCAAAAACCATGAGATCTTTTTAACTCTGTTGATATGAAATATGGATGATATCTTAACTAACAACCTCTTTCAAATGTCTTTGTATTGACAAGTACAAGTACAATTGGATCTCTTAGGGCCAATCCCATTTCTAATTTCTACCCCTACCCCTTCCCCCTGCCCCTTGAAGCAGAGCAACAAGGGGTAGGGTTTGAAAGTTAACCCTTACGAATTGGGACACCCCTTCAACAATCGCATACATCATCAGTACTCCGGAAGCTATTACGTTGACAACACTTTTTTTTAGCACGGACGCTCGCAATAGGGTTCGGGCACACACCTTGCATTCTAAGAATTTTGCCGCCATGTTGTCAGCACACCGAACGTAATATCCATTCATTCAGATGCAGAAGACAAGAAGCAGAAATATAATATTAGCGATTGTTTTCCTCTTGCGATCGTGGGTTGCGCTGTTACACACCACTATACAGCAACATACGACCAAGACGGCAAAAACTAAGTAAAAACAGCACACTAGCAGGCGGGAGTAATTCCATAGCAATCCATAGTAAACTAAGGAGTTAGGCTGCCAATATGGCGGTGCCCGCAAGGTTTTTTACGTCATGATCCCGAGCCCTATTCGTTCACAACTCAATGCTCCAACCGATCCCTAACGTTGCACTACTCATTGCATTAGTGATTTTTTTTGTGTGCATTTTATGGAGAAAAGGACCATTACACATTGGAACAACGTTAAACTTAAGACAATACAACGGTTATCAAACATTTTAAACCATCAACAATGGAGAAAATACTAACATTTGTGAACTTTTCTGGAGATTCGCAAGGCATTCAGGGAGATTTCTCATACCCCTCCGTTCGGAGTGTGCCTCTGAAAAATCTCCGTTTGGAGGGGTATATAGCCCTACCACTTACCCCTACCCCTCTGTCTTAACGGAAATTGGTACACCCCTACCCCTACACGTGAACGCGCAAAACGAAGGGGTAGGGGAAAGGGGTAGAGCGAAGGGGTGAAATGGGATTGGGCCTTTGGTTGTTTGTCTGCAAGAGAGTGGTTGAGACTATGAAGCGAGTCCAGCGGGTGTACACATGAGGCATTGTGCTCAGTATCTTACCAGAATCTTGGTGGTGTAGGCGCTGTTGATGGATATAGAGTTGACAAGAGTGTCCAGTGTTTTTGGATTGATGAGGCCTTGGTCAGGAATCTCTTTGTAATGAACATCTCCGACATAGCACTGTACCGCAGTCATGCGATTGGTAGTCAATGTGCCCGTCTTGTCAGAGCAGATGGCAGTTGCATTACCCATGGTTTCACAAGCATCCAAATGCCTCACCAAGTTGTTGTCCTTCATCATTTTCTGTCAAAAAGGAGATTGTTTATTACTACATTGACGGAACACAGTATGTAAGGTCTAAACAGCAGACAGCAAATGTCCTCTAGATGGATGGCTTTGAGTAATGGGATAACTGTGTGGGTTTGAGTGATGGGACTATTGGCAGGTACCTTGACTGAGTACGCCAGGGAGATGGTGACAGCCAGAGGAAGCCCCTCAGGAACAGCTACCACCAGCACTGTCACGCCAATGATGAAGAACTTCACAAAATACTGGATGTAGATAGGGGTGCACTCTGGCAACCACAATCTCTTCTGAAGCACAAAGTTGTCAATGGCAAAGTATAGCACCAGAATGATGACGGTAATGGCGGACATCACCAGACCTAAGGAGGCATGGAGAGAAACTCATGACAGATATGGACACCCTTTCATAAATCTCTATTGGAGTTATGTGGTGCATCAGTGCATCACTTTACTCTTTCTGATGTTTAACATTATTGAATCTATTTACTATAGCATTGACATGTTTCTACTTTCAATCATACGGCACCAAGCAGACATGGGGTTTTGAGACGCATAAACAGACACAGTACCTGCTTTTCCAATCTGTACAGCTAGCTTGGTCAGCTTTCCTTGCAGCACAGATTTCTCTTTCTTGGAGACATTCGCCTTCTTCTTCTCCTTCTCATCACCCTCTCCTCCCTCTGCACTCTTCAGGGGCTGCATCTCCATTGCTGCAGCGCCATCCTGCTTCTTCACTGGAATGGACACAGGAGAGAAGACATGGCTTAAGCAGAGGGCTCCTTGGGCAAGGTGAGGGTCCGCGTTTGAACAATACTGAGTGATTACAGCCATTTGGCATTTATTCACTTCAACAGTCAGCAGACTGTTCAAAACTGTTCCTGAAAACAGGCCAAAAGGGACAAAGCTCTGCAGGTCTTCCAAAACGCAAGATCTACATGGATTTGTCAAGGTTATAGTGATGGGTCTAAGGAGGAGACCTGAGGCCCAAGCCCTGTTCCTTTAAGGAGGAGACCTGAGGACCAAGCCCTGTACCTTTAAGGAGGAGACCTGAGAGCCAAGCAGTCTACTCCCAGCACCCGGAGGCTGGAGGGCCTCTCAGCTCTTGTGTGAGGCAGCATGTTGACCGCAAGGCTCTGGCACCTAGTGACCGTACGCATGGATGAATCGCCCTGGGCTCTCAGCATCCTCCTCTTTACTCAGCCAAGCCCATCTTACTAATCCGCCTAACCAATGAAAGAACATTGCAGTCATAGCTTTACTCCTTAGGGTGGTGGAAACCATTGTCTCATATTGTATGCAAATTTAGAAAATTATGGTTAGAACACTGTTTTAATTTTATTTGAAATTATTGATGTGGCAAATATTTTTAGATACCGTTTTAAACCTTTAATTTGTAAACTTTGCTCACAGCATATTTCAGTTTTGTTTCCATTCTCTGGAGAGATCTGTTTCACCATTCTGAGTGGACGACACGTCTCCTCATAAATCACTCCATATAATTAACATGTCTTTTTCCCGTTCACCTGCCTGACAGTCTTCCCAAGCATCTCCTATTCAGAGCACCTCAAAAACACTCAACCAATCATCTGGTCTCCAGGTCCCAATCCACACGGGCCCAGCCTTGGCCACGGCCTCTGGGGCCGGAGTGGTTGGGGACAGGAGCGGAGACAGACAGATAGCTAATCAAGAGAGCCTGACAGGCCCAGTAGGACAGGCAGACAGGTGGGACACAGAGTGACAATGCTGCAAACACAGATGTCAGGC
Source organism: Limnothrissa miodon (assembly GCA_017657215.1). Classification (NCBI taxonomy): domain Eukaryota; kingdom Metazoa; phylum Chordata; class Actinopteri; order Clupeiformes; family Clupeidae; genus Limnothrissa; species Limnothrissa miodon. The sequence goes on along the minus strand of JAGFZM010005381.1, from coordinate 3,944 downwards.
TTAAATGGAAGCCCTGGAGCCAGAGAGACAGCGGAGAGGGAGGGGGAGGAACCGGAGGAGGGCTGAAGTCAAAGTAGGTTACCTTTTGTCTGGTTGTTCTCCGTATTTCCGTCCTGCATTTTACCTACGATGAAGACGTACAAGACAGACAAAAAATACAGAAAATAACCAAAGCAGACAGTAAAACAGCAAACATCACAAGGACAGCACAGTGAAATTAAAATAAAGAAGGAAGACAGAATATGAAGATTTATTCAACATTTTAATGACAGTAACATATAGAACATAATGTTGTATTTTAATGGTGTGGCTATTGGTAGGGTGTAACTTACTGCTATGATACCCACTTTATGTGAGTACAAATCTTATGAGAGTAAATTCAACTTTAACATAAATTACAATGATAATAGTGCAAAAGTTTAAAATGACATATAATAAAAGTGTAAAAATTAGCCACTTTCAGTAAATGTAATGCACAAACTAAGTAGTTGTAACTATATGTGTGATGTTTAAGAACATAATGTCTGATTCATTTAACAGACATTTCTATACAACTTTAAGCTTATGGTCTCTTGTTATGTGATATTTCTTTATGTTTAGTGTAATTTATGTGTAATGAAAGTCAGTGACATACTCACATTAAAGACTAGAAAGAGTCAGATGTTTCAACAAGACATGAAAAAGCCATTCTAGTAGTCCCAGTGAACAACCACACACTGAACACACTAATGCAGGATTGACTGACACAGGTACACACACACACACACAGAGAGACAAACACTAAAGACATGCAGACCACCAGCACGGACACAAGGATGCGCATGCAGCATGTTACTGGTCTGGGGTGGTGGGCTAGAGAGCTGCTATATGTCTAGTCTGAGCCCATTGCATCTAGACATTTAACCATCAACTCCTCAACAATTATTCATTATTATTAAATGCAATTATTACAATAATAACATTTTTCTCATCTCATAATTGAATGTGTTTAAAAGGTCCATGTAAGTCTGTCAAATAACCCTGGGCTTATTACTCTATAGAACACAAAAGAAGAAAACGTTTTAGTTCTTCATCTAAGATGCTGGAGCCTCCTACTCCTCTGGACTCTTAAGGGTTACTGCATTCATTCCTATCTGACATCAAAAGTCTCCATAAACGCTAATGAATACACAGGGTTTCAGGGGTCAACACAACTGCACATGAGTCAGGTTGAAAGCATGTTAGCAATGGAGTACAAACTATATTAGGCCACCATGCTAGGAAAGGTCAGAGGTCGAGCATGCAGAAGGAACTGCCACAATATTCCTTTAGATAGAAAGCTAACCTAACTAAGAAACCCTAACCCTAACCTATGATAAAGTTGATTTTTACCAAATTTTATTTTTTTGTTGTATTTGTTTTATCAATTCTATTGTATTTGTTTAACATTCAGGAAGCAACCTACAGTGCTTAGAATATGGCATTGTGTCATTATTTGACATTTATCCACCAATACAACGTTTCACATACTGAAGACTAGACGATGATAGAATAGAAACATTAAAACATTCTCTGCCATGTGCATATAAAACAGCACAGAACCTCTCCAAATCAGCTGCTGGAAGAGCAGCTCACACAAACTGAATAGGAGAAAGTGAAAGGGAGTTTCCTTGTCCTTGTTGCTTAGTGTTAGCTATTTGTAGTCTATGCTGCACCAATAACCAGCTTGTTGCTCCTGCTATGAAAGGTACTGGAATATGACCACAGAGCATCTAGTAAACCCCTGAACTGTTGCATTTCTGCCCTGGTCTGAAAACACACACAAGAACACCTACATCCCACCCTCAAGCAAAATTACAACAGAGGTAACAACTAAGAGAGACAAACATATCCCTGGAACACAACACAACGGACAAGCAAACATATCCCTGGAACATAACACAATGGACAAGCAAAATGGGAGCAAATTCTTCTGTTTAGTAGACTCAACGGCGTCCCCTGGAGTCCTCAACCTGTGTACTTGTGTCTCATGCTATGAGTCCATGCCCTTGGCCAACCCTGCACTGTAACACACTGTAACACATGCTGCTCTACTGTCCTCAGGGCTAGCTTACACACCTGCTAGCATAGCTAACGAGCAGAGAGTCTTATTGTGGCATTCCATCCCTGGGAGTAGGGGAGCAAAGGAACAGAGGGGGAACCGAAGGGAGAGAGGCAGCAGGAAGGAAGAAATGTTCCAAAGGCATGCATGTGTGCCCAGGGCTGGGCGGTCAGCAGAGGGAGGTCAGGAGAAATAAAGGGTGGAGGACAACGGAGGTCTGGTCAACCTACCATTGACTAGGCTGGCGTTACCAGCGGCATTGGCACCCGCCGCCCCATCGGTGGCTATAGTTGCAATGGGGTGGGAGGAGGGATGGGAGCGGTCTAGCCAGTAATAATGGGCGACAAAATAAGGGATAGTGAACAAAAATAACATGGTTAGGAGCTTCTTTAGTTAGCTTAGATCTTTTTGCCCGCAGTCAACTTTCACCTAAAAGGGTTTGAGGGACGGCATTAAGATGTGTAACATTCAAAACAATAAACATAAAACAATCACAGAAAAAAATGGATGAACAAAACAAAAAGAATATACACAAAACAACACAATGATCAATGGTACAACAATCAGCCTGAATAAACCGATATGGCCTACAGTACATTAAGCAAGGCCAGTATCAAATAAGCAGTTTCACTTGAGGGACAGAGCTTTGCAAGGGGTAATCACTTCAGAAATAAGCACATGTATAAACACTAGCAGTTTACAGGGACAACTGAAAAAAAAATGATATTTGAGAGCTAGAGCTTGTTTATTTCAAGCTTTCCTTGATGTTAAAGCCATTTTATATGTCGTTTGCAGACAGGATATTAAAGCTCTTTAGAGGATTATCTTAACAGAGATAGTCTAAACCTGTCATGCTTATTATGAACAAAGGTCTTTTCAGTCCAGCAACACAACATTGTGCTTGGAAACTAATGCACTAGAGGAAATGGTCATCTTTAACACAGCATAAATTGTGTTTTGCATTGCCCTCGTCAGAGTGAGAGTGAGAGAATTTCACAGGTTTTCACAGGCAATGTAAAAGATCAAAATGCAGCATGATTATAATATAGCAATAATATCAATATGATTATAATATTCTATCTCTCACAGGATAGCAAAGGACAAGTGCAAAGTATTCTGATGGATTCAGAGGTGACGGAGTTCAGGTAACACCCAAGAGCTGGTCGGCAGTGGGTTGTGATTTACTTCACAAGCCAGTAGGTTGAGTCATTGATCAGGAGCTGTATGCAGGGGGATGGATGGGATGTGTTTGTGTTTAGACTTTAAGGGAGGGTTAGAGGGCTCCTCTTTTTAAGTGGAGAATCACTGTGGCTGAGGCTGGGGGCTGCGGAGGAGGAGGAGGAGGAGGAGGAGGAGGGAGGTTTAGTACGGTGATTACAGGGTTACAGGAAGTTGAGTAGTGATGGGTTTAGTGGAACCCCCGGGGTAAAAAACATGGGATGGGGGGGGGGGGGGGGGGGGGGTGGAGGGAGACATACTCTACCTGTGAGCTGTTGGCCATCTTCAACTGTCTGACCTGCATGGTGGTATGTAGAATGACAGTCACACACACAGGAGATGCACATGTGTTGTACTCACACAGCAGATCAACACTGTGGATCTTTTGGGCTTTCTGACTGCACTATAGATAGTTTTGGATTGTATGTGGCTGATAACATAACAGAGTTCATCCACATATTAAAAGATCTTCAGATCTACACACCATGTTTTGTTTAATTTGACATCCACAGGGCACAGGGCACTGTGTACTTCCCAGTCTAAACCCCTATATTCCAGTGTAAATATACACATTTCCACATTCCCAGTCTAAACACCTGTATTCCAGTGTAAATAGACACATTTCCACATTCCCAGTCTAAACACC